>JANHGB010008918.1:5913-35719 GCA_026283785.1 Coracopsis vasa
GGGGGGTTCGGTCCGCGCCCGCGGGGGCAGGCCTGGAGCGGAGACACCCCCCTCTCTGCGGGCACCGCGGTGACATCCGCCCGGTGCGGGGAGAGGAGAGCTCAGTCACGGCTGGTCCTCGGCTGTGCCTCGTTTTTAAACCCTGCCGGGCTGTCGGGAGGAGCTGAGCAGAGCTCTTTTGTAGCGAATAATGGATGTGACTGGAGCAGTCAATGACATCAGACTACGCGGTCGGACTCGGGAGACCTGTAAACTTTAATTTATAGGTTATCAGTACCGTGAGGTGCTTTTATGAATTGGCTGAGAATAACTTAATTCACCTGTGAAACCACCTTCCTACTGATTTCTTTAATGCCTACGTTTAGTCTGCATTGAGCAATAAACAGCACTATTAATTTGGCTTGTTGGAGGCGAGGAACGTAAATGATGATATTTTATGTAAGAGCTTGCAAGAGCAGTAGGTGCCTTTGCATGCTACTTCTGTGCTTTCACCTCTGAATTCCTGGCTTTGCTTTCTTTAATCCGCATTTATAACAAGCCACCTTTCTGCATTTCCAGAGTTTTTCTCTGACTTGATTTCTCAAACAGCTTGGCACATCTTTGCCTTTTAGTTGCTCTAAATAAACTGGAATAACTTCAGGGGCAACAGCTTCCAGTGATTTTTCAGAGTTCTTCCTTTTGAAGAAGGCTGTGTAGTCTGGACAGCGGTGACTAGCATCTTTAGACCTCATGATTATCTTCAGCATTTGAATTCAGCATTTGTTTTTTACGGTTAAGTTTTTTGGATGAGGTTGAGAGTTCTTATTTTAAGTTTACTTAGGTCAAGAGCCTCATTTTAATGAGCCGTGTTTTTTTTCTGTCAAACCTGTCTTTTGTAGGTGTTCATTTTATAATATAACAATTAGAATTTTGGTATGAGGTGTTGTCATCATCCTTCAGGTCCCTGTTGTAGAGGAATGTTTACATCTTGGCTATATTTACAAAAAGATCTTTACAACTAGGTTATTCACTTACTGAGAGTATTGTTTGCTCTTCTTCATGTGGATGTTCAAATCTCTAATCTCAGAGTTAACATTAGGATTTTGCTAGATATCAGTGTTTGGTTTGAATAAGGGTTTTTTTTTCTTTATTCAGAATGAATGATTGCATGTAGCTTCTAAAAGCTGTTTTAAGGCGACAGTTAATTTAGGTTTTGGGATTTAATCTCTTCAAGCACTGAGATGAATGAATGAGACTCATCAGTTTCAAGTGTGCCTGTTTGGTCATTGAAATGGAAAGGAGTAAAGTGGTAACCGAAACAGTGAAAAGTTGATTTAAATTATGTCAGACTCAGAATAGCTTTGGGCCTTAATGTGAATGTGTTTTTATGTGTACACTTAAGAGAAGACGGAGGAAATCCCAGAGCTGCAGATTGCAAAGTGCATCAAGGAAAGATTACTGTATGTTTACTCTGTTCTTGTTCTCTTCTTTAGGCACCTATTAGCAGTCCTTATGAGAGATGGGATATTGTGTTAGATGGACCTTGGACCTGAGCTAGTATGGCATTTTTGTCTGTAATAAAGTGTTTTCTGTGTAGTAGTATGCCGTTTGGAATTTAGATTTTAAATTAGGCAGGAGTCAGAGCTGTAAGTTATTAAGAGTATAGTATAAAAGTCAATGCCAGGTACGGATAAAGCAGGCTGATGAATGTACGATTACTTTGGATGCTCATTTACATTTTTGTTAACATTCATAGGGCATCCCAACTCCTGATAGGAAATGGTCACAAGTATGTTTTGTAAGTGGCAACTTCCCCTGCTTCCCTGAGTGCTCTGTTGGGAGTACTGTAGTTCTCACGAAAACGTTGTTGGAATCTGCTGCAACTCCCAAATGTTCTTAGGATGTTGTAACATTATTTTTCACTGAAACCCCAGCCTTAGTTCTGCTTTCCTGTGCCAAATACCCCTTTTGATGTGGCAAGCCACTGGGCACCTGTGAGCCTTTCTTTTATCTCTAGCGTATGAAAAGGAGCAGAAGGGATCTACATAAAATAGTTCAGTAGCATGTTCCTTCTAAACGGATTCTTCTGTGTTAAGGTTTACTATAGAACTTGCTATGATAATAAGTAAAAGCAGGGAGAAAATCCAGTCTTGCTGCTTGCAGAGTGTCTGTTAGTTGTCTTCTAGAGTATATTTTGGAAAATTGTTGTGGTGAATTAGCAAGTTTCACTGTCTAGAGCTACGTGAATAATGTGTAGGAGTCACAAAAGCTTCCCACATAGTTGTGGTAATTCAGTTTAACCCCAGCCTGTGGTGTATATACTCTTCCTTCAAGTGACCCCATCTCTTGAAAAGTTTTGATCCTGATTGCTGCTGTTTCTTGTTCATTAAGGAAAAGAGACAGATATATTAACCTGTATATTATAACAAAATTCATTTATACCTGCTTTCAGCGGATCATGGGTGTTATCCAGTGATATCCCCTATATTACAAAAGTAGAGAGACAAGGAGCAAGCACTTTACAGTGCAATACCCCTAGCATCCTGTGACAGTTCAGTCCACTAGCTCTGTCCCAGTTCATGCTGGCTGTATGGCAGGGTTGAGCCAGAGAACAGCTCTGTCTCCACATCTGCATATTTTACAGAACCATTTTGAGCATTACCATGAGGTATTTGGTAAATTCTTTGACAACTGAGTTTTGAAAGACGGAGGTAATTGGTAGCAATACATTGACATGGTCTTTGTTTCAGCTAGCAGCCTGGTATTTTGGGAAAACCAGCAGAAAACAAAACTAGCACGTGTCTGAAGATGCACAAAACTTTGGTGGTTTTGAATATCTGTGCTTGTTATGCTTAGCTACCAAAGAAAACAACTTGAATTTTCCTCCCACTTTGGAAGGCTAACAGATTCCGTGTGTTCTCAAGCAATAGCTTTAAGCAGACTAGTTTCCAGGACTCCAGATTTTGTCCTGAAAATGGTTTATCAACCTACATTATGAATCATGGGTAAACCCAACCTTACTTCCCAGTTGTTAGCTCTGGAGAAAAGATGGGTTGCAAATATGAAAGGGTTTAAGTATATTTAATCTCTTGGGATCACATCTTGTTACTGTGACCCATATCTTGGGTTTTGTCCCTTTTCTATTCAGCCATGAAGGCTAATATGATCTCACTATTGCTGTTCTTATGTTACTTATGTGAAATAACAGATCAAGTTAAAATCCAGACTACCCCATTGAAGTATATAATATTTTAACAGAAGAAAACAAACAAAACCCAAATAATCTTGACAGGGTTTTGCTAGTTTTAAAGAATAAAAATACAAGCTTACTTAGTTCTTAAACTGTGTGCAGTATCTCCAGTGATGTAAAAAGCCTGCAACCAAAAGCTCCTGAAATGAGCTCATTGTATGCATCCTCAATGACATCAGTATTTAAAGATAATCATTGAAGCAATCAATAAACTTGAATTACAAGCTATGCTATAGAACTATGCAACTGGAGATGTGAACGTGGTATTTTGCAGGTGCAGAAGAGAAGGTGACATACAAATGTAGAAACACTAGGCCCATATTGATGTTTTCAACTGTGTTTTGGCTTTCTGTTAGGTGCTTGCCATGCATGTAACAGGGCTGCTGTGGTTCTGTTCCCTACATGCATTCTGTGATCTGCTGCACCATTTCTGCGCCTGCAGTTTATTGTCAAGAGGAGACATGAGGTGTTTCCAATTTGTACAAGGAGCAGGCAATGCATAGTGCCAGGTGGAGTGTTGAAAAATACATTTGCTGAGTGGAAATGTGCACAGCTAGTAATGGTTTTATGGTTATTGCTGACTTTCCAAAGCAGAGTGATTAGCTACCATGAAGCAAAGAAATGAGAATCTTTACTATAATCATGAAGTCATAAGTGCTTAAAACGTTTTTCAAAATGGACCCATTAAGTACAATGGGAGAAAGCTTGCACCTAATGCTTTGTACCAGAACTTGCATGTTGTTCACATATAGAATGTGATTATATTTCTGTGAAGTCTTATGGATATTTCTACGTTAGACAAAACTTATCTGTACCCATTTTGAAATAATAATTTTGCTTAATTACTGCTTTAAGACCAATTTGTCTAGGACCAGCATGGAGGCAGAACAAGTGTGTAACTTGAAATCCTCTCTCCCCCGGCTTAAATAAGTCTCTTCTGACTTTTTTTTGTTTATGCAGGGCTTCATAGCAAAACAGTGGTTGGGAAGTTAACTACTTAAACCACGCTCCTAACATTTAGAGTATAAACATGAAAGTACATAATATTTCTGACACTGACTAGCACTGGCATCACGCTATTATTAGCTTTTCTTCTTGCAGGCTCCATAGATTCTCAGCTCCACTGTCTGGAAAGTGCATCCTGCATCCCTGTTGAAGTAAAGGTGGTCATCCAGGTAGGGTTTCCTTATGATTACTCTTTTGCCCACTGTTTTCTGATGCTGGACTAGGCTGTTGCTTGTTTTCAGTGGTACCGAGCAATGTGTGGATTAGTATGAAAGACCAAGAATAATTTTTTATCACACTTAGTATTATTAAATGAAGCTATGAAACACCGTTGTACTGATATATGGTCTAAGTATTCTTAATTGTGTGTTGGTTTATTGTCTTGTAAAGGCAGTCTCTGTGTTTTTGAGTCAGGAATGACTAAATTTTCTTATGCTATTTCATTATGTATGATGGTATAAGTTTTGAAAAAGAAAGTAAGTGTTGCTAATACAGCCAACAGCTGATGACTGACTACAAAACACACTGCACTATGAATTGTATAACGAGTTGAAGTTTAAAGTAGAGTAAAACTGGTTCAGAACTACTAATTAAGTCTCAGAACTTGGAAATGTACACATCCATTTATATAAAGAGCATAGAAAATCTTTATTACGTTTGTAATATAATGTGTGGTGGACTGAGCTTGGCTTCAGCAAATGAAGTTGTTTCAAAAGGAACAATGTCGTTTCAGATTTGAAATGCAGAGCTGCTGTTTCACGCACAATATGCTATGAATGCTGTCTTAAGAAACGGACTTGATACTGCTGATTATAAATAGAGTGGAATATAATGATTTCACACATTGCATGTTGTCAAATCAGAAGCTTCAACTGGCAGATGGAGAGGGGTTTTTGTGTTTTAAGAAAACACCTTGCAAGTTCAGCTCATAGAAAGCCTTGCTGCCTTTTTTTTTTTTTTTCTATTTTTTTTAATCAACGGTCCAGAAGAGTTGCAAGAAGAGAACTGATCTAAGGAAACAGTTTTAAATTTCTTTTCAGAGGTTTGACAGATACAGTAATGAAGGTTTTCAACAGCTTAATAGATTCTGGGATAGAGGTTTTCAATGAATGGCTGTTCATGAGCAGTTAATTATCTCATTGCAATCTGGGTCATTGGGAAGATGTGAACACAGTTAACTTTTGTGTTAGGATTGCATTGTAAAAGGGGGAAAGTTGAAGCTGCATCATCTTGAGACTAGCAGTACTGGGGAAGTGACTAAAACCAACTCCTGAGGGAGCAGCTTGCTCCCTTCTTAGGGTGAATAGAAGCTGAAGTCTAATGAGGATATGAAATCGCTACTCTATAAGTCATATCTAAAAATCCTTGCTCCTCCCCTAATGCTCTTTCTCCTACCAGCCCCAGGCACAGTTACTGCTGCTCCCATCGGGCCAAACAGCAGCCCTTTGTTAGCTGCCTTGCCCAGGGCACACCCTGTCCTAGCTTCCCTGCTGCTCCCTTTGCCATCTGTAGATGATGTAGATCCTAGAGACCCTAAAAGCTGCCCTAATCTCTGAGGTTAATTGATTCAGTAAGTCTGTGTTACCTCCAGTACATATATAGGTAACAAGTAACTTCAGTCCTGCCAACTTAAGTTCTAACATTTAATTTTGTATGGGGAAAGGAACCTCCAGTCTCTACCACAGAGCTGTTACAGGTTTCTTGTTCAGAGATTGGTTACTTCTCCAAAGATCCAATCTGTTCTTCAAAATCAAAATTATACATGCTAGAAATTTTGTCTTGGTATTAGGAAGACACTACAAGTACTATGGGCCAGCAAGTCATAAACTGCCCTGACAGAGCTGCAGTGTGCCACTCCTTGCTTCAGAAGCTTGTAGTGTGTTCGAAATATGATACAGTGACTTGGACCACCTTCCAGCTGCCACAACCAATCTGAGCAAGGATATCAAAATGGCAAACAAACCTCAGGGGATAAAACTGTGAATGGCATGCTTTGAGGTAAGTGCTGAGTGGTGCCTTTGGTCCCTCATCTGACTGCTGTAGGAGTCATGTGCCTGGGTCGCAAGACCTGGAGGAAGTCAGGTGAGACACCCTGGGTGCTTCTCAGGGAAGACTATCCAGCTTCAAGAAATATTGATAGTGAAAGCGAGAGTAAAAATCATGTGAGCAACTGAGGCAAGATAGAAGTCATCTAGCAAACACATTTTTGGAAGGAGTGTAGAAAAGATGGGTGTTGTTCTTTGTTTAGAACCAATGGCTACAGCTAGCAAATGTGGATGGTTGAATACTGTCATACTTTCCCTCTATTCATTCCTCCTGGAAGATAACTACTAGTGGATGGTGGGCATGCTAACACCCAGACTGAAGGAGAAATTGTGACTGAAAATAGCAGATTTCAGGACTGCAAGAGTAGTGAAAAATACCTTCCTGGGCAGTTAGATCTGGAAGGTTCTGCTGTGAGTGCCACAAAGGGAAGGATTTGCAAGGCAGTGACTGGAGGAAATGGAAGTCAAAGGAACAGTTCGACAATTGGAAAAAAGTTGAGAACTTTGTGCCAGCTGTAAACGGCTTTTGTTTCCTAGAAGCTATGAAAACTGTTTTCTAACACTATGTACTGTATGCAATATTAATTATTTTAACTCCTGATTTCATGATAAATATGCACTTATTACTTAATAGAGATAATTAACATTCCTTCTCGTTAGGGCTTGTTACTGAACTTGTTTACAGTGATAAATGAAGACTGTTAAATATCTTAATTTCAAAAGGAAAAAAGGCTGGGGTAGGACAGAAGGGTGTTAGAAACTGTTATAGAAATATGGCTAAAAGGAAGAATCTGTAGCTGCCATGGCTGCAGAGGAAGAGTTTAAATATTTTATGTATAGAAGCATGTTATAGCAGAGTTGTAAACATTCTTCCCCTCCCCCCCAGATACCTGATTTAAAATGTAATCTACAGTCATGAATATGACAAATATTTGAGTTTTGGAAAGAAACAGACCCACACATTCCATGCAGCATGGGAGTCTTAGGTGGTATCTTTTAGGAAAGGTTTGCAAACTCAATAACCTTTTCTCACTGTAGGACCTGGCTGATTTGTTAATTATGTTTAGTAAGTCATAGAATACCAAGGAAACTTCAGAAACGTTGCAAAATGCTATCTTTCATATTTGGAGAAGAGATGGGGGGGTGGAGTGTGAGTGACCCAAATCATTACTGATTGGTTATCATCACCTTCACTGAGAAAAGTAGATACTGGTTGTTATGTTCTCTGTGTAATAGGAAAATGGGTAGTCTCAACCCATCAACCCAGTAACTTTACCAGTGGTTCACTTCTGGCTCAGCAGACCAAGGGCTGTGTTAGATTTTTTTTTTTTTCTTTTTCATTTTAATCAGAATCAAAACATCCAGTAGGAAAGTAGGTTTTAGTTAAATACTGTTTTTACTGCTCTATGAATAGAGACAGACAGTAGCTGTAACAGAGTGCTTAATTCAGTAACTTTGTTGTGTAGGTGGACAAGGTAATCGATGACAGTTGAGTAAATACTACTTCATTAGTGTCAAATTTACATTTTACTCCTCAGACTTTTAGCTTTTTCACACTATTTAATGAGTTCTGGATAGTGGTTTTGGCTTCACATGGGTGATAGCAATTAAATTTGGCAGAAAATGGAAGGCATTCTGGCTGCTTTATCCAAGAACTGAACCCACCTTTTTACATGCTGCTACCTTACATGAGGGAATTTTATGTCCCACCTTATTAAATCACTTATTCTGTCTTCCAAATGCTTTCATCTAGCTTGTATATGGCATTAATATTTAAAATGTATGTATCAGTTCAATAGACACATGCATTACTTATCAAAACACTGCAGTTTATTAAAGTAAACCTGCTGTCATCCCAAGTAAAAGTCTCAGGAATGACATGTAGTGCCAGCAGGTGCATTGTACATTTTCACAAGATGGTCAGTTGAGCTGGTGGTGATACTTCAGGAAGTGAAAGCATCTTCTTGATTATATGAATGTAGTATCTTCAGGTTCCTGAAAATAAAACATGGCCTGCATATTAATATGGTCTGAGACCAACAGGCTGTAGGGGTAGGAAAGTGTTCATTTAAGTAATTGGTCCTTCTGTGGTTGTTCACTATGTTTGTATTAACAGTTTCTAGTGTGTCAGGGCAGCTACATGTGTTAATTGAGATGTCTTTTATTTGCCCACATTGTGAAGATCTAAATAATAAGTTATCCTTGGTTGTCCAAAAGCAACCCTCATCTTGTATTTGCAATAAGTCTAAATGTTTGTATAGCTGCTAGTTACCAGCTCTTAAGGTCCCTCATCATTAGGATAAAAATAAAGAGTGTCCTTCGCCCAGTGCATGCAGAGGATGTGGTCAGAGCTGCTGCACTTTGTCTGCAGGATTCCAGCACTCTTCTGTGGCTCCTGGCTCCCAGTCTACACGACCAGTGCCCTTAATATGGAAGCCAGATGTCTTCATCCCTTTTCTTTCAGTGGGCTGCTGCTTTTTTACTGGCTGGTCAAATTCATAGGTTTATTTTCCTTTTATTTAGATGTGCATTTGAGAAGACAGTAAGCAAAGGGCTAAACTTTCCTCTTGTGCCCTCCAGTTACTGGTGGCCTTAAAACCTATGTGTTAGCCATCCTACATGAATTAAAAGCCTACCATTACCCTTTTCCTCTTTCAAGCAGAGCTTGGTTTTCGTTCTGCCTTGCTGCTGTTGCTGCCTTATATCTTCTCCTGGGTGGTGGAAATTGTGCTCTCTTCCTCTGTATCTCTTTTGCTGCCTTCAGAATAAACAGATTTCTCTGTAGGTCTTGGAACACTTTTTAGAGACCTTACATGTAATATATTGTTCTGTATTAGTAATTGTAGGACCTTTTCTTCTCCAAAACTCATTCTTGAGTACTCAAAAATGTTATCTCCCCACTTGAATGTGTGACTATACAGATGAGTTTTATATGGGCATATGTGACAGGAACACATAGCTTGCTTCCCTGGTGGAGAACTAAGAATATGCCACAGCCCTATGGAAAGGCTCATGTCTGGTCATCTTTTACCAGATGTTGTGATGTTTTTCACTATGTTATATTTTCTTTGCTGGATGTAGACTGCAATGCAAAAGGTAATCCAAAACCCAGTGTTTACATTATTGCAAAGCCACTTCCAGATTTAGCAACTAGAAGCTGCACACACATGGGAACCTACAAATTTCTTCTTCTTTGTAATGTTTTGTTTTGGATTGTTTGTTTTTTTTTTTTCCTGGAGATTGGATGTTTTTATGCATAAAGTCATATGCACATTTAATATACATAAAAAATATTTTATATTGTATGTACTCAAGTGCAAGACAGCCCTCACTGAGAGAAGATTGAATGTGTTTGTCTATGGATGTGTCTACAGCTGTTACCAAGAGAAACATTTGACTTTGAGTTGTACATAATTGTTGCAGCAAACCTCTCCCAGTAATAAGGTTTCCGCCTCCTTTGACAGTGAACCTTTCGTATGCTAAGGAAAGAAAAAGGCAAAAAGAATGAGGCGAAGAAAGGAAAATGTCAGGTACTTGCTATTCTTTTAGTAGAGTCAGCACCTTTCAGGAAAATTTTTTCCTGAACTTCTGTTGGAAGGGAATATGGTAGTTCTGTTCCCCTGGAAAAAGTAAAGCTAAAGGAAAAGCTCATCTAATCTTCTGGATCCTATAGGATTCTTGTAACTAAAAGACGGATGTACAATCTTAAAAAAAAAAAAAAAAAGCCTCTTTTCTAAGGAGTCAAGGGATGAACAATTCTGGTCTCCAAGTAGGAAACTGGTTCCAGCTTTAGCATATGTGTTAATGTCACAGTAATACTGTCTAGGTCAGTAAGTTGCATTGTCATGGGGCATAGTGTTTGTTCTGCCTTTTCTTTTCTTTATTGGACAATACTGAAAAGAGAATAGTATGGTCAGGCTGGCTTAGACTTCCTGTCATAGTTCCTGACTGGATGCTGAGACCTTGCCTCCATGTAGCTCAACCAGGCTGTGTTCTGGCAGTCAAGATGAGGCCAGTTTCTTTCTCTGTTGCTGGTGTCTCATCATAGGGTTGCTAATTCAACATTTTGTCATGGAGTCTTTGGCTTATGACTTGCCTTGTGATTGTACCAGCTGCCAGAATGTCCTATGTATTTCTAAGACATGGAACTAAATGAAAATGAAGAAAAAAAAATCTAGTAAAACCTGCAAGCTTGTGTCACTTTATCAGCCTAACACTTGGCATAAACAGCTACACTTGTGATCCAGGTTGTGTACAGCAATCGCCCCCATTATATTTCCAAGACAGTATTTTAAAAAATGTTGTTTCAAAATAATATACTAAAAACCCCCCACCAACCCTGTGCTACTTGGGTCCCAGGATTCCTTTGCTGTCATTGCAGTGGCATAGCAAAATCATTCAGGCTGCCTGGAAACCAGCCAGGGGTGAGCATAGGAGAGTAATCGGAATATCTGATAGGGAATTCTGTAAATTGTCTGTGGGTGCAGCTTGGAAGAAGCAGAAGACAGAAAACAAGTGTGTTTTGAGATGGAGTGCAATTCTTAACGTCTGCATGTTTTCTGAGCACTCTAAGTCAGTTTTGTATAGACAACTTCTGTTTGCTTTGTGGTGTTTACAGTGTTTCTGAAGAATGCAATTTGCCTTTTTTAATGCTTATGTTAAAGATCATTTGTGATATACTTTCTAACTTTATTCCAGTTTAAGTTTGTGCAAAAGTTAATTAAGCTTCAAGCAATTTGTGTGTTTACAATTTTCTAATATTTAGAGGAATGAAAACCAGTTCAAGTAGATGTCATCCTACAGTTTAGCTACTTTTGTGTCAGACTGCTGAATGTCACAATTTAAATGTTAATGCATATATTCTTGTGGTTTTGTAATTTGATATGTAATACTATAGCAAAATAATTGAAACAGTCTGTAAGCAGTTAAGATAACCAAAATTTATCTCTTTAGTATCTAATATATCCCTTTCTGTATGTGATGGGGAGAAAAGCAGGTGAAGGTGAGATGAGTAATCCTGCTTCCTGGTACTAGAGAGATCAGCTGGTGGATTATGAGGAGACTGTTGCATAGGCCAAAGAGCAGAAATCTATTTGTCACCTCCAGATGAAAAATGATCAAAGGCTGGAGGTGGAGTTGCAGCAAGGATTTGGAAGTGGTCATTTGAGCTTTGCATCTGTTACTAAGGACCAGCTTGCTGAGATTAGTAGAGTAGGTCAAGTAAAATCTGTCCTCTTGTGTTTAGCAGGGCTAGCGGGAAGTATCTCCTTTCAGCATACTTTTTTTAAATTTGTCTGAATTATGCAGTCATATGTCTGGAATATGCTATAAATCAGATCTGCAGGCTCTCATAGAGAATAAAAGTGCATGCTATTTTGATGACAAGTTTAAAAAAGCATTGGTATTCTAGTATAAGCAGATGAACTAAAATGGTAGGAAAGTATCGTGTGATATAAACTAACTGAAAATGGATTGCAATACTCTCTTGCAGCTACCATGCTCTGTGCTTTGCTAAGAGAATAAAGCTAAGAAAACACAGGTTGAGAAGGTTGAGATTAAGTTACATGAATTTTACTGCTCAGACACAGGTTTTACTCTTGTTCTGCATAACTTTTCTATGTGTTTAACCACAATGGTTTTGTAAGGGATAGGAAGAGGGGAAATCAACTGAAAAAAGGAAATGCCTTTGAATTCTAAATTTACAGTGAAATTGTATGCTAATTGAGGAAAAATTATATGCAGTAGATCTGCTCATGAGAATGTAAGGGCTGTTATACTTTCTTCAGATGTGACAATGTGAGGATGTGTTGGAAAAGAATAACAGATAGCTGCAAAGCAGCCTTTGTTTTTGTTTAGCAGTCTAGCTGTTGACAAAGATCATTATCAACTTCTGTCTTTGACAGGCTGTGTCTGGACTATTTGTTTTGTAGCAGCAAAAGAACCTGTTCTCAAAATGTGTTTTAAGTACTTATTTGAATAATTGTATTTTGGCTATTACAACTTAACCAGGTATTGTATAGGTTAAAAAAAAAGTAAATTCCTATAGTTTGCTCTTTCACACTGTCAGGTAATTTCCTTGAGTGGCCTGAGCTTGTGTGTTATGAGAAGTAGCAAATGGTTGTGTTTGGCTCTCCTTTGATGTACGATTCCTGATCAGAGTTCATACTTTCCCGTCTTTTACAATTCACTCAGCTGTGGCATTTCCATATGAGCCTTTAAAAGCGAACAGTAGGATGCATGGTGTGATCAGGGACTTTGCATATAAGCAGGGAGAGTCTGTCAGCCAAAAATATGTTGCAGCTTGTCTTTAATTTCAGATA
Source organism: Coracopsis vasa (assembly GCA_026283785.1). Classification (NCBI taxonomy): domain Eukaryota; kingdom Metazoa; phylum Chordata; class Aves; order Psittaciformes; family Psittacidae; genus Coracopsis; species Coracopsis vasa. Next base: position 18,513 of record JANHGB010008918.1, read on the forward strand.
CATTGCAATAGTAAAACAAAGATATAAAGATACCCCCCCAGCCAGGCCTGTACCTGTTAGTGTAAAACAGTCTCCTAGCCTGAAAGACTTGTAGGGGCAGGTAATAGTCTTTATTACACAAGCTTGCATATTTTGGTGCATATATCTTTAGCTGTCAAGCAAGTTGAAAGGCTGGTGTGCCTGAAAGACTGTCTGCTTTTTCAAACTGTAAAGCTTACTCTAATAGAACATGTTATTTCTGTGGACTGATTGTGTCTAACCGATTGTCTTATACCGTCATGGTTGCTGCAGTTTTTCTGATTAATGATGATACATGGGTAAAAGTGGCAATTTGAACCTTTCAGTAGCAAAGCAGTTGACAGTTTTGAATCATCCTGCCAGAGCAGGACATAGTAACGACTGTAGCAAATAAAAAGCCTGTTGAGCATGTTAGATGTAATACTGTTTCAGGTAAGATGATCCGCTACATGCGTGCAGAATGTTAGGGGTGCAGATGATAGTATGCCTAGTTGCATGGAGACCAAATAAGATGGGATCTTTCAGATTTAGGAGTGAATACAGCATCAGAGGTGTGCTTTCTGCAGCTCTTTGCAGAGGGACAACATTTTTAGCATGATATTATGAGAAGTGAGGTTATGGATCCAAGATGTTTTGTGAAAAGATATTCTGTGAAGTTTATTCTTGGCAAAGTTTGTCCTGCTGTGATATTAATATCTGGTTTTGCTTTCTATGGTATAATTATTCTTGAGTATTGCTTGACAGATGGTTGTATCTTAGTGTTGTATCAGAATGATGTTATTTGCTTGACAGTTATTGTGCTCTTAGGAATGCAGGACGGGAAAGGACCTCCCTATTCATCAAGTTTATTTTCATGCTCTTGCAGGCTTTATGTCATACAGTCATAGACATATGGAGTGTTGTCTTAAAAGCAGCTGGGCCTTTTCCCCTCATTGCTTTAATGAAAAGCCTGTTCCAAAGCTAAATTGCCCTAAATATGAGGAAGCTGCTTGTCATGTTCAACCTAGGTTTATTCACCGTCAGTTGGTAACGACCAGTTCTTGTACCAAGATCGCCCTTTTATTTTAAATAGGGTTTTTATTATTATTTTTGTTATCTCTATGTGTTTATACACAGTCCTTGCTTTTCTGCTCAGCTTTACTTTTGCTAGGCTAAGACCAAGTCCTTGCAGGCTGCCTTCAGTTCTTTGGTTGAAAGGCAGAGCAAACTGAAGGTTTGGGTACTAGGAGACTTCTGCTTTCACAGAGCAGGTTTTTCCAGTTCCCTGAAAAGGGTGTGTCTTATTCTTTGTACTATTGCTGATAAAAGAAGTGAATAGTAGCTTCCTTGTTATTGCAGTACACCAACAGAAACGTGAAGATAGAAAATTTTGTGGTTTAAACTCTTGAGCATTGTGCGAATTTGTTCAAAGAGTAGGGACTTGCAGTATAGCCTCTAAGTTAGGAATACAGGCAATCCTATGAAAGTGGCATTGAAAGGCAAGCAGATGTTTGATTGTTTCAAGTGTGTGTGTTCCACTTTGTGTTCTTTTTGTTAGTCTTTTTTTTTTTTTTTTCCTTCAGGCTGTTAAGTGTTCATATCAGTATTCTGTGGCAGATCTGTGCACAGACAAATTCTTTGTGCATTTTTAATGAGATACTGCAAAAATCCATGATCAAAGATAAGTCAGACCTATTACAAGGAATAAAAAAGTTGGATTATGTGTAAATATTTTTCTGACTAATATTGATAGATACTCTCTACTTCTAAGGCTCTTGATAAATCAAAGTACTCTTCAAAGATGTATATTATCCGGTTCTTAATGAAATGTAAAAGGTGGGTACATTTTGCACAATTTAACTACAAAATTAAAAAAAAAAAGTTTGAAAAAGCTTCAGTGGGAAGACCAGACATACTTTCTTCACAGTTAAAATACTAAAGGCAGTTGTGTTGGAAAAAATAAAACAAACACTTGACACTGTTTAAAATGCAGTGGAAGGTTTTATATCCCAGGTTTAAGAAAGAACTTAAGCCTTCTAATGTTCAACACCACAGCTCATGAAGATTAGCCTCCTGGCTAAGAAAGTATAGAGCCAGGCACTGAAGGACTATATGCTGGTGAAATTCTGATTGCCTGGCTAGAATTCGAAATCCGTAATATGGAGCGCAGATGCAGTGAAACTGGTCAGTAGGAAACTGGGTGTACCTTAGACATTTATATAACCCTTATATTAATCAGAAAATAAATTCCATACCACTTTCTGCAGTTTTCTCTTAAGAACATGCTTTTTATACCTATCTTACACATAGTAGACTAGCAGCTAATTAGCTTATTAGTCCTTGATTCTATGTCCTTCTCAACCTGATGGATTTCAAACTCACATTTTCCTCTTCTTACAAGAGTGTCATAACCCAGTCATTTGTGTTTAGGTAAGTGACCTAACCACTAGACTACAGATTCAGACTTCTTGCCTACTGTCTTACATCCATCAACAAAAGGGAATTTAAAGCTGATTTAAAATAAATAAGAAATAATTTCTGTGTGTACAGGCTATGCTGGGAGACCCAACTATGAATATGCTTGCAAATCTCTTTTGTTCCTAAGTGGCAGCATAACACTTGTGCAAAAAATTCTTCTCCACATGAAGGAAAGCAATATTACAGAAAATGGGAGATCTTAGAAGGGGATAGCCTAGTTGGTAAACTTTACTGGCTGTTAAACTTCCAAAGTATTGGGAAAAAAATAAACTTGCTGTGCATATTTCCATGTTGCTCGCTTCCTGTGTGAAAGCCCTTAAAAGCTGTCCTTCTGCCTGGGCCAAGTTATAAGAGAATGAAATTTAGCCGACTTTGGCTCTTAGTGAGTTACTTACCTTAAAAGTGGAAAAAAATTGTGAAAAACTTTGTTGAATGAAACAATGAAAATAATCATATTAACCGTTGCTTTTAGCTACAGGGCGCTAATCTGCAGGGTTTCTCAGTGTGGGATTGTGATTGCTTTCATACCTCAGTGACTTCTTTAGATACACAGTTCTGGGTGCTATAATGTAGCAATAATGAAAAATATGTTGAATACTGATATGATTGCACCCTTTTGGGGTTGGCTGTAAAGCCCAAGGAAAATATGCGTGCATGGAGGACCATTGTGGGATTTGGTTTTGTGCCCTGTCTTGTCTGGAATATGAGGTAAGTGCAGACCATACATCTGATCTGCCAGACATCTTACCTTAAAGTGGTTTAGTTTTCATAGTTGGCACAGTTCAGCACAAGGAGCACATGTGCAGTGTCTTAGATACCTCAGCACGTTAGCTTCTGCCAAATTTCACTCATGTTTCCAAATGTAATATTATGCTTATGTCCTATCCTCTCTTTGGCCCTGAATTCAAACAGCACCTGTTAATGTTAAGAGTAAATGAAGTTACTGTAATGTTGAGGATAAAGAGGTTTTGGTGAAAGAAAATTGGATATGAGATTTAGATTTCCTGCCTAATTAAATATTTCAAGTGGAGGTATTCTACTTCAGTTTTATTTAGAAGTCAGAAAGCAATATTATAATGTTGGCACATGCCTTTTAGTAAAATATTCTTTCATGAGCTGATATTTACTGACATTCAGTTCAAATGCTTCTAAGTAATAACCTGAAACACACTGGAACATCACTTTTTTTGCTGGAAGATAAGTGTTTTTTTCCAGAAGCTTGTAATTTCTCTGCATGTTGGCTGATTCTCATTTGCGTTTAAATCAGTTTTAACACAGTTGTGTAGCTTATTGGTATTCCTGTAGAGTTTGACAGCTGAAGAATAGCAGCCGTAACTATGAACATTAGGGTAAGGCTTATGTTACATAGCCAACAATCATTTGTTCTGGTATGCTGCAGTAGAAAGGTAAAACAAAGATTTCTTGCTGCTTCAACCAATGAACATTACTGAGTTTGCTGAGTTGAGTACCACTTTTGGACAGCGTTGAACTACTAAAAGCAGTGAACATCTGTTCCATGAATGCTACTGCTATGGGCAATGTAGGGTAATATTATAGATGCATAATTGGTTTTCTAACACCATAGCTGTCTTTTCAGAATATTGTTTCAAAATAATGTGTTTTCTTTAAGACTGAAAAATAGCTTGGGGGTGGGAATCTGCTCTGGTGTCTAACTGAATTTCTCTGAAGAGTGGTAGATAAAGGACCATCTAAGCACTGTTCTATTTCTAATGGGAAGAAAAAGTGTGGGGTGAAGGAGATGACAGTACCTTTGCTAGAATCTAGGCAGCTGGTTATCAAGAACTAAGAGATCTAAAGGGTAGTAAAGAAGTTGGGTGGTGTCTGCCTTGCACTGAGAAATGTGATTGACATGACAGGTCCTCTAATAGGTTGATTGTGGAGGATGTGGTCTGGGGAGAACTGAGATGATGGGGGAGAGCCGATTGTGTTACTTAAGAGATGAAGGTATTGAACTGTCATATTAATAACCATAATAAAAAACTCTTGAAAGTATCAGAATAGGAGTAGGAGAACTAGTGATTTTAGTTGACAGAACATTGGTTTAGAAGTTCTTGTGAATGTGCATTGCTTTCACTGGAATCAATGGAGTAGAAGAAATCGTCTCTCCCAAATTTGTGATGATAGAAGTACCCTTCTTGTCTTCATTGAAAACTAGGCTTACTTCAATTTGATTTACTTCTGCATAGTTCAAATGTCAGTCCTAACTTAGAAGCTACAGAGGCATCCTGCCTAATAAATCATTGCTTGAAAGTAACAGCACTAAGATTTTTTTTTTTTTTAATTGAAATAGATCATTCTAGACAAGATTGTATTTTAAGATTGATTTAATGGAAGAGCTTCCTTTTCCCCTTTTTTTTTTTTTTTTCAGTTGCTCACTTAGTAGAGACAATAGCAGATGAAAGTATTGTATTAGTTGATTTGTTGGGGTACAGAAAAAGATGAGAAGGTAATGAGTTCTAGTTTGATTTGAGGGAAATAAAATCCCTTGTTTTTTACTAACCATGCTGTAGAGTTCAGTAAGAAGCTAAAAAGATGATGATGATTATTTTGTGCGCAAAATTAAGTTTAAGTTAGGCTGATTTATTTGTGCCTTGTTTTCCTGGGTCAACACTAACTTTCACCTTTTTTATTTGTTTTCGATGCAGATTGTGAAATAATTTGTTCAAGACTGGTTTTTCTACATTGCTGTCTTGCTTCAGATTAAGTCTTCTGACATACAGTCAGTAGCCAAAACTGTGATTATATCAATTACAAAAACATAAAGTACATTTGTCATTGCTTGCAATGTCTGAATATATATTGTCAACTTTAATAAAAAATGTTCTTGATAAATTGCATTGGAAAGTGTTTTATTAGTATTGTTACTTTGTTACTATTAGTTTTCAAGTAAATAACTGGAAACTCTTTAACTTGTAATTTTAAAAAGCACATTACTTTCTTTCTTGAATAATACAATTCATACCATAATTTTATCAACATTTCTAAAATTCCTCTTACATTCTTTCCTGATTTTCTGTGAATGATGCCATTATTCTGTGTCTCACTTGAGCTCGTAAGCAGGAAAATATTTTCCAAATTCAGCATCATATCAAGGCTATATTTAAGTCTTAGTCATTTCAAATCCTGTAATAATAGCTATAAGATATATTCTTTCGTACAGATTTAAACATTGAAAAGATTTTGGATCACATAATCTCCTTTGTCAATTACTGCAACATTTGTCTCCTTGTAATAACATCTAGTAATGCTTCTCTTTGCAATACAATTTTGCTGCAAAGATTTGCAAGGCTGTTGCTTGTGCCATGTAATTCTTCTGTTTCTTTTCTTCTGCAGCATTCCTCTTTCTTACTGAGTTATATACGAGGTACCAGACTTCCATTCAAAGTCCTTTCGTTGTCTACTCCTATCCTGCCTGTTATTAACTCACCAACAATATGCTGATGTGTAGGGATACACCTCTAGTCAGCCCTTAATGACTGCCTTAAATCTTCATATGAATGTCTTGAGGCTTTCCCTCATACTGCTCTGAGGGGTATGTACCTGAGATGTAAGTAAAATGAATGCATTTCTTTTGATAGTTCTTAATTTTTCTTTCCCCCTTTCTACATGTCAAAAGACCTTGATGAAGGCAAGGCAGCTACTGTTCTTAAACCAGAAGGCAAGCTTGACTCCAGCTTAATGGTGGCCTTGTGTTCTGCAGTGGAGTGCTGAGGGAAGACCTCTACATCTTTCCAAAGCATCTGTGTTGTGTAGTGGTCACAAAATTGTCACATAGGTGGATGATTGCTTTCTAAGCATTTGGAGATCACAGGTATTTGGATTACAAGTAATGTTGCACTGTTACTTTTAGGGTATGTACCTTAATTTCATAGTTTCAGTTAAAACACTTACAGCTTTTCAAAGGTGGGCACATTGTAGTTTGTTAGCCTGGAACAACAAGTTTTTCATACTTGCAGGATCTGAAGTCAAAGGCTGCAGTGTTACAGATGCTAAGGGCTTAAGAATGTGAATGTTTTCTTACATGCAATATAATTACTTTAGCAATACAACTCCCAAATCTAAATTAAATTCCTCTTTTCAAACAGTCAAGTTCATCAGGTGTGAAGAAAATATGTGAGGCTATAATCCTACTATGAGCTATATAAGGTCCAAGAAACAAGAACAAAAATCAGTTTTCTAATTTGTATTTTAGCAGTCATTTAAACAGTAAGCTGTTTTTTTTTTGTTTTTTGTTTTTTTTTTTTTTTAATTTATATAGGAATTGGTCAAAAATTTAACATAGATAAGTGTGTAGGACAGATGAAGGAAGATGCATCTAGAGAAAGGCAGATTTAGTCACGTTTCTGTGCCTCTGCAAATAGATTTGCAAAGATGAGGCGTTCCAGTTCAAACCATAATAAAAATGGATATAAGTGCATGTGCAGACTTCTTTTGCATCATGATGTCTGTGTATTAATGGAATTCAGAGAAAAGAAGGCAAACTTAATTTGCTAATTCTAGTGAATAGTTGTATTCAGCTTCCTATTGAGTAATCACAGAAGGCATTTTTCATTTTAATGAGCATTCTGAATTCTTTCTCTCGTTTTTCTCTGTTTTCCATTAGATAGTTTCTGTCTTAAATGTGTTTCTTAGCACTTTCATCAATATTGTATTTATTTCTAGATCAATTAAGAAGTGATTCTAGTGTGTAATTTGTAATGATTAGCTTAAGGAGGTGTTGAATTTGAAGGACTTTATTATGTGATGGAGAGTTGTGGTTTAATGTATGAACTTGTTAACATCTTCTTTCCTAAAAGGAAAATAAAATCTTCTCTGGCAGAAACATTTTACAGAAAGTATCAAATGGTAGCCCTAGGGTTTTAAGTTAGTTAGATATTATGTGTGTCAAAACTTACTTTGTTTCAAAATAACAATTTCCTTGTTATGCCATGAATAAAAAGTACTCTGGGAAGATAGCTTTTTGTAATAAATCATCTTGGTTGTTGCATTCTAGAATGTTCACAAGCTGCAGGTGGGGATTTCACATTTTCTTTGCCATGTTCAACAGACCTGCCAGGGAAAACAGACTTACACATCTTTGCTGAAATATAATATCAAAATACTATTATATGTTTATTTCATAGCTGATGACTGATTATGACAACTTGTATGTTATTCACATTATGGTTTTTCTGACTGATTACTTTCATATGCAGTTTGGAGTTACTGTTCTTGGCACAGCTATGCTTTCTCTCATCCTGCTGTAAAAGATTTTGTTTCACTTTTTTCTACGCTTATCCCAGATAAATGTTGTGTATGTGCATATGTGTTAAGCTTTGCAAAAATTGCTTTCTTTTAACATATATTACTATGAAAGCAGCTTTTTTAATTGCACTATGAAGAAAAAGGCCCAGTTTTGAGGTTCAGATGGCAAGAAATAGCTTGGCTTAAAAATGTTAGACCAGGAAGATAACTCTGCAGTAGGGTGGTGAAGCTGTGCGTTCATTCTTTTTCCCTAATAAAGAAAGACAAAAGACATGTAGCATTTTGTAATCAGAAGTAGAACATGTGTCCCTGTTCCATCCTCCAGAGCAAGTCATGTGATGTGATGATGGATGTTGAATTTTGTGACCCAGTTATTGTGTATGGGCCCTGACTCCTACATATTTGCTGAAATCCTGGAAAGTGTCCGAGCTTCTATAGAGACACAAAGGAAACAGGAAAAACCACAGCCAGTTTGTAATATCCTGGGCAAATTATTTCTTCCCAAAATTTTGTGAATGCTTGGTCATTTGCTGCTTTTCAGGGACTGGTGTAATTTTAAATCTCCTAGGGTATTTAGCCACTGTAATGAAAAGAGGGAACATGAGAAATATGAAATGGCTTCCCCGTTAAAAGAGGAAAAAGAAGTAAAGAAACTAATTTTTATTTGGAAAAAAAAGTGCTTGCAGAAAGATGTGAAAGATAATTATGAATAGTGGAAGGAAATTAATAGCAAATGATTTATTCACTGTTTCTGAGAATTCGGAGTACCAAGTACAATGCAAAAAAATGCTTTAAGCTTGGCATAACTTATAGCACTTATTTTCACAAGATATTGTGAAGAGTCAAAACAAAAAAGTGAGCTCAACCAGGAACTTTACAAATATATTGGTATTGCCAGTGATAGTCCAGAGTCAGTCTGAGTCAAATGGATGCTGTGCTGCTGGTTGCTGGGGGAAGAAGTAATTTTTTGTGTGTTATCTTCAGAGTATATTAGATATTCTTTTCTGGCTTTTCTGAAGGTAGGATTCTCTACTATATGGGGCTTGACTGTAGCTAAGTATTGAAGGGTTTGGGGTTTTTCTTAGATATTGTTTTTGTCCCTTATATGAAGTTGGCTGGAGAGTGGCAAGGTTGTGAAAGTGTCAGGCTTTTGCTAGCGATGGAAGAATGTGGGTTAGTGGGCTTGGGTAATCTAACAGTTTTAGATTATCGGTGGCTTGCTTTCATGTTAAAGGCATAAAGCTAACTTTCAGGCTGTGTATGTGTTATTTAGGGGTAGATCAGAAAGCAGCAAAACTGAGAGTAGTGGTGGCATTGCAGATGCATTCTGGATTAATAGAAGCCTAAAATAAGTGACTAAAAATAGTTCTAAACATCTATAATTTTATATTAAACTAGAAGTCGGGTATTTTGCAGGTGTTTACTTCTCTTAACCTCCTTTTCCATGTAGTGTCACATAGAAGTATTATAAGAATGATTAAGAGAAAGCATTTCCACAGTTGACATGGATTGGACTAGTCTGTTATCCCTTGGTTCCAATTTGTCCTAGTAGGACTGAAGAGGTGGCTGTAGAGCGTGCAAGCTGATGACAAGGTTTTGCTCAGATCTTCCTACTGTACACACCCTGTGCTGGGAATTGGGACAATGCTCAGGAAAGACTGGTAGTGGTTGTTTCGTTAGTTGTGGTTCAGACTTGATGGTGGCTAATGAGTGCTGCCTAAACAGACAGGGTGAGTGTCTTAAACTCTCTAAAGTAATATTTTGTTAAAAGAAATTTTCATTCTACATGTCAATTATGCCACCACTGATTGTGAAAAATTAACTTGTCCCAAATGACAGCTGAGTCGCTTTATCCAACCAAATATAACTACATAGAGGAAAACATTTAGGAATTGTAGAGAAGGCTGATGGGATGATTGAGCTTTTTAAGATCTTAGCACAATATTTTGTGGTGCTTGTGTCAGCTGTTAAAGCAAAGCTTGTTATGTCATTACCTGAATTAGGTGAAATACAGGAGATTGGGACAGCTGTTTCTAGTGTGCTAAGGAAAATTGTAGCCCTCAAGATACTGGAATATGCCTGTGTGTTAAAGACTTATTGAGCCAAGGAGTATTTTAATGCCTGTAATAGCGGTGAGAAGGGAGAGGAGAGACTCCTGTTGAATAATTAATATTTGGATCTATTATACAAGGATGACTGTTCAACATGTAAAATGAGTATTTGTTTTTGAGGGTACTTGAGATTCTCCTACAATAAAGCCATCATGTTGTTACTGAGTAGCCTGTCCTCAGTACAATATAGGAATTTTTTTTTGCATCTGGATTCTGAACTTCCTGATTCTGCAGAAAGGTTGCCTTAGAGGGGGGGACACTTGGTTCATAACAAATCAACTATTAGTACTGATTCAGTTCTGCTTCAATTCTACTGTAACTTCAAAATGAAATAAAATTGCAGTGGAGCATATGAATGTGGTTGAAGTTAGCAGCAAAAAGGCATACAGTGATTCTATTCACGTCAGGTATATTCTGATAACAGGAAAATACTATATTTAATTTTTTTCTGGGACAAGGTAGCAAGATATTTGTCCTTGTTTACCATGACTTTAGAGAATTATTTTAAACAGTGCTTTAAGGAAGATGTAATGCACAACCCAATTATTTTGGGTATTGTCTATCAGTGCATTTGGGATTTGTAGACTTCTCCGTCCCATGTTTATATAAGTAGTCTGATCCTGTCTTTAAGTTGTAAACTGATCTCTCTACTCTTTACTTATGAAACTGGAAGTAATGCTTTTTTTTTTTTTTTTTTTTTTTTCCCTTTCCTTTCACTGTTAAGCTTGAAAATATTTTCAGAAGGTGGATAATTTCACTCCTCTCTGGCTGACAAACTTTTTACTTAACATCAGGAATTTACTGGGAATCAAAATATTTTCATATGTACCTTTAAAGCCAGAAGTGAGCAAGTATCTTTTCCTTCCTTTTTAGAGAACTTGAGTTTCTGCTGTCTGGTATTAAAATATGGAAATTCTAGGTTGAGTGGAAACTTGAAGCAGGTCATGATTCTGTCTCTTCATTACACTCTGATACTTTAAAAAATTAAAGTATTTCTTGTTTAGATCATGTGAACTTGCTGAACACAATAAGCCATTTTAGGTCCTTAAAAGGTTCATGGTAGGGTATTCCAAAAGCACTTATAACCAGGGTACTACTTAGTCTTACTACTTTGAAGTTTCTGTTGTGAATTCCCATCCTGTGATGGGAGTGGGAACTGCAGTAGGATTCCTGGGGGAGGCTCTGCTTCTCTGTGTTCATTACATGGTTCCATCTGGTGAATTAAAAAGCTTTTGAAATAATAGCATAGGGCTCTGAAATACATGCAGTTTCTCAACGTCTTCCTGTGTGGTGTTTCCTTCGATGTGTAAATCCAGTGTTGCTCCCTCAGGTCATCATTAACTTGTTTGTGTACTTGGATTAACTAACTTGGCATCCTCCCAGGGTCTTACTGCAGATTAATAAGACAGCAAGTTTCACCTTGTTTTTCTTGGTCCTTTCATAACTTTACATGTGACTTTCTTTTCACTGATTGCACATGACTTGTTTTTTCTGATCTGGTCTTTTAAAAAAAGACATACAGTTTCTTGAAAGTGGGGAGAATATTGTGTACTGACAACTAAGACAGTGCCTTCATGGCACATAAACAAACCTGCATCTAGATCTTCCTCTCCGTGTGGTGTTAGGCTGATTTGTGAATTCTCTGCTGGAAAGACCGGGGTGGGGGGTGTGTGAATCTGCATTTTCTCATTCAGTTTGTGGAGGTTCTCCTTTCTAGTGCAAGGAGAGCTGTGGTGACTGAGGGGTTTACACAAAACAAGTCTTGAAATATCTGTATATTGTTTAGCAGCAGGCTGCAGAAATTCTGCCTTCTTATGTTTCAGATTAACTGTATTTCACTCTTTCCACTAAGCTAGTTTTGCAGCCATGGGCTGCCAAATATCATTGGGCTTAGAAGGTCGTTGAGGTTATACAGCTGAGCTGGTAGTGCTGGTTTTCCTGCGATCCAAGTGTAGTGCCCTCTTGCTGCTGGTCTAAGTAGGTGGTGGCAAATACCTGCTGCCAGTTACTGTAAGCTGTAGTGGCAAAGATTGTGCAATGTTTCAGAAAGCTTTGGTCTATTCAGCTAATGAACCATGTAGGTGTTGATGATTTGTCAGGATAATGTGTGTAGGTTTTGTATGAAAACTGTGGGGAACTGTTTCTTCACACCCAGAAGGAATATCACTAAAATTGTTGTCAGGTGTGCTAAAATTTAGCAGTTTTAAGATTTACACTTATAGCTTAATTTATTTCTTTTAGTATAAATGTTTTGATGTTCCTATATGATGCAGTGTGCTCTTTGAACAGATGTCTCCATCTTAGTTATTGTCGAAGTTGTATGACTTATAGCTGTTCTAAAGGTTGTAGGAAAAGGAAGGTCAGGTGTTAAGGCAGCAGATAACTAGAATGGAGAATTAGATTGCATTCTGCTTCTGCAGCTGAGTCGTAAGTTTAATCACATTTTAATTAGTGTTTCTAGGTAAGGTAAAACTTTTCAAGAGATGCTGCTAAAGACTTGAGTCTTTGGAAGCTGGCTTGCAAAAGTCCTCTCTGTTCAGCAGAGCTTCAAGTTAGTCGTAACTGTGCTGTTGCATGTATATAAAGATGCCCTTAAATACCAGAGCATCTCAAAATGGCAGTACAGATTAATCAGTACCCATGACCTAAGCCCATCTGTGCCTTCTCTTTGAATTTGGGATTTAAGTACAGTGTTCTCTTGAATATTCTGAAAATGTGTGGAAAACGTAAAACAACAGTATAATGCAAAGTATTTTTTTAACTTAAATTGTTTTCTACTAACCAGATTTAACAAAAAATTATGTGAGAATCTGGAAATTTGTTTTCAAGTAAATCCTAATTTTATTTGCCCTGGAATGTCTTAGCTTGTTCTGAAGACATTCATTCCTGTTAGTTAACACCACTAACAAGACTATACAATGTACTTCTATACATTTTTATTTAAGCAGATCAGTAGTGTAGCATTAATTTTTTTTTCTTTCACTTTTACTGCTAAAAATAATGGGAAACTGTTAATAGGAAAAATATTATATTAAGAATTTTATTTCCACCAAGTACCCAGCAAGTCATTGCTGAATTGAAAATATAATGAATGTAATCAATAATTTTATATATAAATTATAATTCAGGTATGCATTCCTATGGGAACACTTAGCAAGTATATATGCAAACAGTTTCATTACAAAAAGTGAAACATTCATCTCCCTGGTATTTTAGAAGAATGCATCTAATTTATTATCTTTTGAGAAGGTAGAGCAAGCAGATCTTTCTGTCATGCTCACTTTTTCACTTGTATACAGGAAAATGAATACAAACATTCCTATATTGAAGTTCCTATTTGGTCACTTAGATTTTGGGATAGTTATTGAATTGGTTCAGTAACTTAAAATAAATGAAATATTCTCTGCATAGGTAAAAAGGCTATTAGTAATCCAGTGTAATGCTCCAGAAAAATCTGTCCATTGGAGCATATTTCATTTTATTTTATTATTAGACTTCGAAATTTAGACTGTTGTATGAATATTTTTATAGATTCTTTTTTTTTTTTGTCAGTTTGGGCTGTGACTAGGAACTTGTACTATCAAGTGCCTCTTTGAAATGCCCTTATTTTTAGGTTGTTTTTTTTTTTTTAAGTGAGAATTAACTTTTATAATGTTTTGATATTTTGTGGTATATGGAGCAAGTGTTGTGGAAATGCAGAAGAAAGAAAAGATCATCTTCAGTGCGGTGTTTGGAGGGATTGTAGCAAATAAAGCAAATATGTCAAAGGATAAGGAGAAATTGGGCTTCAAGAACACCTTGAGTAACAACATATTTAAAACTGAGTTGTTTCAAAAGAAAATTTGGTGGGTTTTGGTTTTTTTTTAATCTATGCTTGACACCTAAATGAAGAGAAACTTCCTTTTGAAAATGTGAATCTCGGAAGTTTGGGGCAAAAGGTAAACCAGTAAAAGTCCTACATAAACCTTTTATCTGACCAGCACTAATCAAATTTGTTAGTCCATTTGTCTAACAGCAAAGAGCACAGGGTGTGTGTTGTCATTGTATTCTTTGCATTTGGTTCTTTTTTCCGTTGAGCTGTTGGATGCAAGAATTTAGAGTGTGCTGAGAAACTCTTCTAGAGTGCTTATGTGCTTTTGTACCTCCATTTCCTTGCCACTCCCTTGCTGATGATGGCTATATTACTTTCAGTTGAAAGGTGATATTTTGTTTTGTTTCAAACTGATGGGCTACATAATGATGAAATATCTTATGGTATCCACTCAATAACTTTTAGGGAATTAACTTCTAGGCCCTAATGTTTGTTTAAACTAGTTTATAATGTTATGAGTAATAATCACAATATTTGTGAAAATTAAGTTACAAGTCAGTGCCCTCTTAGTATGCTTTAATTGTACTGCCATACCTGAAATGAGGTATGACAGCGATATTTTGGCAAATAACATGACATGAAAAATAGAATTATACTCTAATATTTTCCACAGATCTGCAGCCTACTGCTGAGTGAGAGGAAAGTAGTTATGAAACTGTATGAAATTTAGACTATATAATTATATTGCTATACTGTAGAAGCTGACAGTGATGTGAAATTTGGCAGCAAATATAACTGCTGTTTTTGCCCTGCTTTTTATCCTTATGACTTTTCTTGCTCTCCTCCTTCACCACCCTCATTGAAGGTCATAGCAGATGCAATGGGAAAAATCTAATCATTTTTTTTTCCTTATCATGAGGCCAAATTTCCATATTTTGAAGAACAGACTATTGCAGTTACACTGACATTGTCATTGATGAGTAGATCCTGCTGTATATCAATTCTGGTTTTAAGCACAGACCATTAGTTCAAGAATATTATGATCATCAAATTAGAAGTTACATAGACCAGATGGCTAATTGGTTGCTGGAATATGATGATGCTAAATTTTATATTTCTGATTAAGATGAGAGTTGTGTGGGAATGCTAATACAGTCATCAGTAAGGAGCGGAAGAAATTTTGTTTGGAAGAAATCCAAACTGTTGTCACTTTTACCATGGGGGAAGATGAAACCACACATCAAGGTCCAAAGCACTGGCCTGGGAACCTGGAAGGCTTGTGTCTTGATCAAAATAGCATCTTAGACATCTTTCCTCTTCAAACTGGCATATACTTTCTAGTGAGAAGTTTTCACAGATGAACTTCTTTCAACGTGAAAAATTTCCTTGGACATTCTTTTCTAGACTGTTACTTTAGATAAAAGTAAGGACTAGCTTAGTCTTGTATAATTTTACTGAAAGGAAAACACAAGTTACCTCCAGGATTAAGGCACATTAGTTAAATTGTAAACCAGGCAATTTACTATCTGGGTACTTTTAAGAGAAGTGACTTAAGAAAAATCACTGTAGCAAGATCTTTTATATATCCAATCCATTTATTCCGTGGATTTTCCCCTCAACCTAGAAAATGTAACTAGTATCACAGTTATGAGTCTGGTATAAGGAATGTGTTCTGATGAAGCATGTCATGAAAAATCGTGATTTGTCACCTATAACCTTTTTGTTGTCTGCTCTTATTTTGGATAAATGTTGCTTTTTGTAGTAAGGAATCGGACCACAAAATCTGTGAAATACCTGTCCTTTATCTTCATTAGAAAAGCAGAAAAGTAAGTGCTTTATAAGTAACTCTTCTGGATTGAGATGTTTTAAAAAACATGTTCGTAAAAAGATTGAGACACAACTGCAGTAATATTCTGTCAATAAATTGCAAATATTTGTTTTAATTGGCACTTTCCAGTTTTTTAACTTTCTTAAAATTATCAAAATCCAGTTTGTCATTCTTATAATTTTAAATACGATGTGTGTTCAACTTACTCAACTTAAAGAAACATAGGAGAAGTGTCCCTTCACTGTTAGGAAATCCAGTGGGTTTTTGAACATACTGTGTCACTGTTTACAGGTCATGTAATTTCACTTATTAAACAACAGTTTGCAGCCAATTACTTCAGTTGTATGTTTACATAACATGAAAACGATCATTTTTATGAGGAGAGGAAATAAAGCTAATTTTAACTGTGGGTTTGCTTTTTTTTTTTAATCTGTATCACTCATGTATAATTTATAGCATTACATATCTTAAAGTTTCATATTAGATTCTTTCAGTATATTTGCTATTTAAGCAACCAGATGCAGACCTGTGTGTGGTATGAGATGAGGAGAGCTGCTTTGTTCTTGCCGAAGGCGAGATGACAGCCCTGTTGACTTATTTGAAAAGTGCAGGAGCTCCCTCTTGTGGCTTAGAAAGCTTCAAATTGAAAGTTTCTGGGAATGTTCTCAATTCATCTTTTAAAAAAATCTTATTTTGAATACTTACCCGCAGAAGTGTATTTCTTCTATCTTGGCAGTCATTGTAGAATCGTGGTTTGGCCCTCAGCTGCCCATCTAAATTCTGCTTCGAGTGCGGTATTTATTTCTTGCTCTGTACTATGGCAGACAGCAGATGTGCTCTCTGTCAGCGTGGTATTGCTGTTATGGTCACCACAGTGATCGTTAATGTAGGTCTAAGTTGCAGTTCCAATATGATCTCTTCACTCAAGTCCCACCTCAGCCTTTCACAACTGTGAAAGTGTGAGTGAGTCCTTGTGAAAGTGGTGTGAGTCCTTGATGGTCACTTGGTACAAAGTCCTATAAATCATCATACAATCAGGAAGGAGGAGAAGTGGGTCTTTTAAGAACATTGAAAGGGCTTTACAGTTGATGCATATATTGTGAGCCCTTTTTTCCCCTTCCTTCCATCTAGGGAGTGGTAGGAGAGAGGAGGCCTCCTTGCTGTTTGTGTTTATGCAATCATTCTTCTTTCATAGACTTTTCAATGTTATTGCAAATCTCCAGAGAAATGTTGCAGTTCTGTAGATATTTACATTTGGTAGGGCAATACCTGAGTCTTTCATGTAACATCAGTCCCAAATGTAGGAACCTTCCTGGAACAGGTGGCACTGGGGATAGATTTCTTACCTTAGCTGTTAAAAAAAACCAAACAAACCAACAAACAAAAACAAAACAACAGAACAAAAACAACCAACCCAAAACCAAGCCAAACCAAACTCCAACAAACACCAAACCAGAACAGTGAATTTCTTAATTCTGAGAATTCAGGGTGATAAATAGTCAACTGACCTCTATCAGTACCTTTAAATTATCTGTCAAAATAAGAGCCAAAGAGTGCCACATGAGCAGTAGCCACTGTTCAGTTCCTTATCTCACCATCTCAAGAATACTAATGCAAGGAACAAATCAATAAGTACTTGAAGAGACCAGTTACTTGGCGACTGTAATTTTTGTATAATAGATGTGGTTCCTCAAGGAACCAGTTAGGTGAATTCAGC
>JANHGB010008919.1:0-26162 GCA_026283785.1 Coracopsis vasa
ACCCCCTCCCACAGGCAGGGACACCTTCCACTAGACCAGGTTGCTCAAAGCCCCGTCCAACCTGGCAGGTCCCGTGGGGCTGTGAGGTATCATGTCACGTAAGTAAGCACATCAAACACTAACCACAGGAGAAGGCAAGGACTGAACATGGGCTGATGAATTTTCAGGATACTGAGCTCCAGCTACACTCATGTATGATGATATATATTAATATATATGTAATCATAGACTTCATACATCTGTATTTTATACACAGATAGGGAGCAGATACAACAGAGAAGATACATGCTGCTACAGGCGCTTGGACTCCCACACTCAGCCCCAAGGCAGCCCATAAAAACTTCCCCTCATTAGTAAGTAAGTCTTCCTCCCAGTTTGCTCCGAGCTTGAAAAGCTCAGAATTCCCTGCCTCAGAAAATGTCAAGTGTTTTGGCCCATCAAATTATCCAGTAAAAAGAAGAAATATATTTCCCGCCCCCAACAAGCAGTGTCTCTTGGAAAGCCAGTCTGTGTAGCTCTGCATTCCACTTGCACCCAGCAGTTAACAGCTTAGCCCATGCTTGTGTCAGATTTTAAATCGTTTAAATATCAGATATACATAGAAATCTGTCCACATGAT
This sequence comes from Coracopsis vasa, assembly GCA_026283785.1. Lineage (NCBI taxonomy): Eukaryota > Metazoa > Chordata > Aves > Psittaciformes > Psittacidae > Coracopsis > Coracopsis vasa. The sequence goes on from JANHGB010008919.1 coordinate 620, forward strand.
ATCCTTCCACTGCAAAGTGGGGATTCCAGACTTGCTCAGCAATACACATCTCTTCCTTTCCTTAAGTTCCATCTCAACACTTCTTGCTGCCGTCATCGCTTTTCCCTCCACAGGAATAAACCCCAGCCAGGACCCAGGCTCCCCGCTGCTCTGTACCTGACCACGTCCACCATGCGCCGGGCAATGCCCTTCCCGCGCCTGGGGCCGAACACCCAGATCCTGCTCACGCCACAAATGGCAGGTTCTGGCTTCGTGGAGCAGCGCCAAGCCCGCTGAGGTTGCAACGCGTCCTGTCCCGGCGATCCCGGCGCGGATCCTGGCTCACAGAGCACCCGGAAAGCCTGCAGGGATGAGCAGAGGCATCAAAAAGTTCCTTCCCAATGGATGCATGGACCTTCCCATGCTCCCAGCCTTGCCTCCTGCCCTCCGATGAGGCAGGACACCACAGACAACCGCATCCAAACCAAGGGCAGATACTCGACACTCACTGTAGTATCAGCCATGCAAACACAGCTAACTGCTGCCAACACCTCCTCCTGACAAAAGCAAAAGCTTTTCCTTCAGTTCCTTTTTTTTGTTGTTGCTGTTTTATGGGTGACTTTTTTTTGTTTAATTCCTTAGTTTTATTTTTCCCCTCCTGTGCTAAGCTGGGATTTCCAACACACAGCCTTATGCCAACAGCCTCTGTTAACAGCCTGCAACTTTGTAGAATCACAGAATGGTTTGGGTTGGAAGGGACCTTAAAGCTCATCCAGTTCCAAGCCCCTGCCATGGGCAGGGACACCTTCCACTAGAGCAGGTTGCTCCAAGCCCTGTCCAACCTGGCCTTGAACACTGCCAGGGATGGGGCTGCCACAGCTTCTATACTCCCCTTTTATGAAATATCAACGTGTGCAAGGTTTCATTTTGCCCTGTATAATCTTTCCATGTATGTGAATAAGTTTTATCAATTTGGAGGGATAGCAGACTTGGCTGTGCACTTACACATTAAGATGCCAGGCAAGAAAAATGACACTAATCTCTACTATGGATAAAATATTAACCATATTAGAAGAATGACACACAAGCAATCTGCTCAGGTTTCTACTTCCCAGCTCTATTGCTGATGAGGCCTTTCTTCAAAGGGAAGGCTATTCTTCTCTTAATTCCCAAGGTTAGCACTGATGTCATGTTTTGTAAAGGATTAATCTTCAGTGAATTTTCAGTGCCATGTTTTGGCTCCCTAACTCCCAGGGATCATTGAGAGCTGGGTTATGGTATTACTTCATCCTCTAACACCAAAGAGTTCCTCATTGTTAAATGAAGAATTAAGTAAGTGACATTTCATGCCTTTTCTGAAGTGATCTGTTTAACCAGGCTGGGAAGAACTACTTTTCCTCTAGCATGCATTCTGTGAGTATAAGGAAAAGGTGGCAGCAGGAGATGTTGCATAAGCTAAAACAAAATCCTCCACAACCTAAGGACAAAATTAAGAGCAAAATTCTCACATTGTAGAAGAAAATCCTTGTTCTAGAGAATGAGACGTGTTAAGGTGGTCTGGTTGCCACAGACTACACAATGGCACTCGATGAGTGGCTCAGGTGCAAAACTACTGGTAAGCTGAAAACCAAACCTGTTTTGTCTAATACCCTGCAGAAGAGACTGACACATGAGACACCTGCAGTTGGCTTCTTGAGCGAATACATTTACAAATTTAGACCTGGAACCTTCTAAATTCAACTGAACGCTGCAAAACCTGAAGTGACACAGCTGGTCAGCATGCAGTGCGGCTGAACGTGCTGAGATGACCACACACAGGCACAAAATCCACAATCCTATTTCTGGTAATGCAGAATTCAGGGCATTTCCTCAGAATTAATAACTGGCCTCACTAAAATCCCAGCCACTGTTTTGATTCCAAAGAAATGTCCCTGGGTTTATGGGCAGTTAATAAATATATGCATAAAGGGGAGTTGGGTTTGATGTCATGCACTCCCCTAATCCCCATGGCAGGGGGGTTGGAACTGGATGATCTTTAGGTCCTTTCCATCCCTAACCATTCTATGATTCTATGAATCTCAGGTTCTGGACCAGCTCTGTGAAGGCTACAGGCAGCCAACTTAGGCTAGTGCAGAGCTCACTGAAGCTGCTCTATCACATGCCACAGGCTAAAGAGTCTGAAGAGTAATTTCAGACCAGAGACTGCAAAAGGTGATTTAACGTCACGTTTTGCTCTACTTCCTCTGCACCAACAGACCAGGAAAATAAATGAAAGCTTTGGACAGCTAACAGTTTTCTTCACTTTTATAAATGTCTAAAGCAGCAGGGCCTGGCTTTAGGCAGTAGAACTGAGTAGTACAGTACCAAATCAGAAGTCTATGTAGTTTTTGTGCTTGAATATGTAATATCTATACTTATATGTCCATTTCACTGGAACAACATGGGAAAACTAAATATTCTGCAACAGAAATTGTTCATGACCATATAATTAGAGATGATCACAGTGTATGATATAAATGAATTAAGTTAGGAGTAGCAATTCTGGCATTTCCTAACTTTGCAATAATGACTTTACAATCTGAATGTTCTCCAATGTTCCTCTCAATTAAAACATTATTTTGATCGACAAAGTTTATTAACAAAAAGGCATTCTGTGACCACAGACTCAAACCATCACTGCAATAGAGATCTTTGCTACTATTGTGTGAGGGAGAATCACATGTAAGCAAGTGGTTCACGGGCAATTGCCAAATGGGGAAAAGAAAGAAAAAGAGCCGTGTGTGTGTGTGAAGAGAAGTCCTGGTCATTACTTCCCAGGTTTTATTCCCAATTTCTACCTCTCCATCCTCATCACCAACCCAATCTCAAGTTCCTGTTTCATTCTCCCTTCAAAATTCAGCCCTGTCATTCAGAGAATGACAACTCAGGACAGAGGCACGAAGGCTGTACTGAGCCATGGTGCCAAGTGCTTGGCCTGAGTTGGAATTTTCATAGGCTGCTAAAGACAAAGATTACTCAAGAGCTAAACATCAAATGTCCATTCAAAAGCCTCTATGAATTAGATCTTCTCAGCACATTCATGCAAAAATACTTTAAAGATGGGCAAACTGCAGTTTTCTTCTGTATCTGTCTGAGGAACCGCTCAACTGTTTTAACTGAGACTTCTGAAATAGCCAACTTAGACATGCACTTGTCATGTTTTCATTTTAAGTCTCCAAAAGCTGCAGGCTGTAACTACAGAAATTGTCTGTCCCATCTAGAATAAATAGATCTTTCTATGTTCACATCATCTGCTAACAGTGCACAGCCTCTTCAACATGACATGGACTGGCCTCACCACTGAAAGAAACAATCCTGCCGTCTCTATATGCCCAGACACTCATTTCTGCCCCTGCATTAAGCCTGGCACAAGAACCCGTATGACTATAAGATTAACTGTATTAGGGCATGATCTTGGCTAAGACTAATGATTTTTAGCTATGCCAGTTCCCTCATGCAGATTACAATGTGGCCTCAGATAGATCTGTGCTGGAACACAGAAGACACTTAAGGGATAAGAAAGGCTGCTGGTGACAGTCAGGACAGCTCTTTTCAGTGACAGCACCAGTCATAAACTGTGGCATGAGCATTTCAGTGTATTCTGTATTCTATATCTAATTAAGCTGCAAGATCCTTAAATGCCAAGACCCAATTCTGCCTTTTGTCTTCACCTCCAGCATAACTCATACTGTTGGTGTTTAAATATACAGTCCTTTCCCAGCATTATATAGCACTTTTCCAGCCAAGGATGCTAAAGGTTTTTACAAGTACTGCTAAGTTCTCAAAACATAGATGGGAAAAGGAGGAACTATGCCAAATGTGTAAGTGGGGGAAGCCAAATCACAAAACAGGGATGTGACTGCACAAGCTTGTACAGCAACTTTATGACAGCATATTAACAGAAAACTACCTTCTAGCTCATGATGGCAATGGGAAACCACTTCTCTCTTTATGATTACTAAGTGAAAATTGGAACATGTAATGACAGAAGAGCTCGTATTTACTTCCTTTCCAATATTTTTGCTCTTTCTGCAGGTTCAAATTTTAATAATCTATTTTTAATTAAAAAAAATGAGCACTTTGAACTATATTTTCTACTTTTACATGTATTTTATATGGAATTCAATCTCAAATATTTCTGAAAAGTCTACCAAATTAGGCCAACTGATAGAAAATATGCACTGAATGGGATAAAACTCTTCCTAAAAGTTAAACCCACAAAAATGGTAGTGCCGTTGCATCTTTCTAAACTACATGACTTGTCTGTAAACATGTCAGAGATTTATATGTGATTCTAAAGGGGAAAGAGTGCTACTGTGCTATATTAGAATATCCTCAGGTAAGAGGGAATGTTAATTACCTGCTATTTAATCTTCCATTGTCTCCTTTAAAAGATTTCTATTGTCATTAATTAATGACTATTAAAGCAAACCAGAGCCTAGGCCTAAGTACTACCCAAATTCAGGGCATTCAGAACTAGATTTGAATGCTACAGAAATTCACTACCCTTGATTTAGCTTGCTTCTATCAAGCACTGCAGAAAACAGGGCAACACCTCATTATAGCGTTTCGATTGTTTGTACACAGTGGGAAAAGACTCCCAAGTCAGAGATGGAAAAGACCCCCACCACATCATCCAGTCCTTCTCTTGGGGCCTATGTAAAAAATGTGCTCTCCAGCATGTCTGCTAGCTGTTCGTACTGCTTACTCTCATCCCTAGAGCTGGAGCTCCCGTGCCTTCTCCCTGAGGGGCTGTTCCACAGTCCCATTCATTCGACTGTCAGGAAAGGGGTTTTACAGTCAAGTGCTATTCTGCTCTCAAAAATGACTATATAAAAGAGAACCTTTTAATTTCACATACATACTCCCTGGGTATCAGAACTGCATCTATTTATTTCAGTGACTCAGATACACTTGTACAATTTCTATTCCTGTTACCTCTGCAGAACAAATACAGCTCAAAAGAAGCTGGCTTTTATTCCCTATTGTATGTGGCCAGCAGAGCTGGTGGCTCAGTCTATGTATTTACAGTAGTGCAAATGCATAGCTAAAAATAGAGAGAGTAGCCCACCTCTTTCTCAAAGCCCATTTCAAATGGTTTGGCCTCAATTATACGTAATGATACGTTTAAAAAAGGGGAGGGGGGGGGATATGACTCTGACTCAGATTGCAGAAGGAGTTTGGAGCACTGGTATAAAGAAATACACAATCACCTTTTTATTTTTAAACTGTGCCCACAAGCACTTTACTGGAATTGCACAACTCCAGAGGATTTGTGTGCAATGAATCCTTTCACCCATACTCAACAGTCACAATACACTTTCAGACAAACCATAGTGTCTGTCCCTCCTTTATGTCATTTTGGACCTACACAGTGACTCAGTCCCATTCTTCCCACATTATTTTATCTTCTAAAGTTTATGACCTTTAATCTTTTTCATCATGTTTTTGCAAGAATTAGAAACAATGAAATAACCGGATAGTTCTAAGAGACTTAAAAAATGTTGTGCTTTGAGTAGCAAATCTTAACTTTGAATCAACTTAAGGACACTCACTTCCTTATGAATTGTAATGATACGACCAGATTGCACTCCAGGCAGATTTTGTGATCTGACCACAGGGGTGATGTATTTAGCTACACCAGTACACCAGAACTGCCAAACTAGTGCTGCTCCTGGCTGTTGTGCATGACTCAAGCAGTTTCCCTCCTTCTCTCATTACAGAAACATCACAACTTTTGTTATGAGGGTCTGTAAGCAATACTTTTCTTTTTCCTCTTCCCCCTTTTTCATGGATGACAGATTCAATTCAGTTCGACAAGATCTCACACAGTGCACAAAGGAAATGAACTCATCTAGCATGCCTGGTGTCTCCCAGTGTTTCAATTCACTGGAGGATTATAAATACAGGACAAGAACATAAGTGTAGGAGGAGAAAGGGAAGGTGTTAAAAGAACGCTGGACTGTTTCACTACGCTGAGTTTGCCTAAAGAAACAAAATCTGTGACCATTTTCCTTGTGGCTGTTTCTACTTTGTAAAAGTAACCCCCTTCCCAAGAGTTACTTACGTCTGTGGAGCTGGGGCTAGGCAGGGACACAGGCTGAACAGCTGCGGGAAAGGTAAATGTGGTCTCTGTCTTTTCATTTTCGGGGGAGTCAGGATAACTGGACAGAGGGGACGTGGGGGTCAAAGCCCCGAACCCCAGCACCGTGTTGTATTTAGGTGGACGACCTACACATTAACAACAGGGAACACACAAAAAAAAAGAAAAAAAGAAAAAAAAAGAAAGGAAAAATGATCTTACATACCTTTGGCCAGTGGTCCTCATTGGCTAGCGTGAAAAAGGAAATGATGTAGCACAGAGAGGAAGTTAATATAAAGGTTACAAGTGGAAGGACAGAAGCAAAGATTTAAACATTTCTTTTTTAGAAATCTTTTCAGTAGATTTTGCAAGGAAAGAACACTTAAAAGATGTATTTCAGAAGGAAATAGAAATAAGCTCTGTAGAGGGTCAAAGAATCACTGCCATGAGAGCAGCGTGGGGACACTTGCCACTCTTAGAAATGAGGGTTCTCAGTTTTTAGGGGAAACATGTTGGCATCAAAGCTAGAAAGAAGCTACAATACCTACTAATAAATCCCTTCTACTGTTATCCTACACTTCCCTATCTTTCTAGTGCCAGCATAAATCTACACAAAGGTTAAGTCCTTTATCAGAGGCCAGCACTCACCAACCCTCTCCTTTTCCTCTCCCTTTTTTAAAGCCACTCACCCACAGATCAGCACTTTCTATCCTACTGTATATTTTCTTAAATTAGGCTCCTGTTGTCTGACCTGTAAGTACCACCAGTTGTAACCTACCACTGGTCTTCCACTGTAAACCCCTCCAAATTATCTCTCTTTCTCAGACTTTCTCAGTTCAAGTCTGTTTGATCATGCACAACTCCTATGTAGTCCTTTAGACGAGTAGAAGTGCAAAATGTGTTTATAACCACTTTCATAAAACTATGTCTGCAAAGCAGCACAGCAAAAAAACCCAGTAGTAACCATCAATTCTGCCTCCCTTCTCCAGGGTAATTTATGGATATGTAAACATAAAGGAGTTAGAATCTAGGAATAATTCCCCAGACCTTATGTTTACAGATTGTCAGTCTATACCTATTGACATGCTAAACCTTGCATTTAAGGTCTGGATATGTTCCAGAACGAAGGATGTCCTTGGAAACGGATTTCTGATAGTGATGCCCATGGCTGAAATTTCTGACATGCTCAGCACCACCCAGAATTAAACTAAAGCTCTCAAGGGCACATGCTTGCATAAGCTTTTCACCTAATGCATTGCTATCCCAAATCACAAAACAAATGAATACGCCCGAATCTTTCGTCAACTTAAAATGCATGCTACTAATTTGGTGCTGATGCAAGGTACAGGCTCCCAACAGGGTGTGAGGAAAAAAAGAAAGTATAATAGCAGTCAGTATGCAAAAACAGGCTAAGAGAGCATCGAGTACAAAAGCATGCAATTGTTTTCACTGATATAGTAATTGTTCACAATGATTTATAAAACAGAATTAAGAAATCATTACTAGAAGAAGGAACATTTACTTATCCACAGAGTAAATGCAAACCTCTCTCTCTCTAATCTACATCACATCATTTTAAAAAATACATTTAATGTTATTAGAGGATAGCAGTAGAGATTGATGTCCTTTATTTAAAAACAGCAGAGCTGCAGAAGTGTCAGATTTGCCACATTGCCTGCTGGACTGAAGAGGTGTATCAAGCAGAGCGTATGTCAAATGAATATTTGACCTTGCAGCCAAAACCCAAAGATAATGGAAGTGGTCAGTGTTAGGTAGGACTCTGGGGTTTTTAATCTGATTGATTACTTTTTTTTAGGCGGCAAATTCACGAGTAGAGAAGGTATTCCGAGTCCTTAAGGAGTGCAGAAAATCATCAATACCAGGGAAAGATTGTCATATATGTGTGGTTGATGCCATGTACAAAACATGGTACGTTCTCTCCTGTGCTGTTCTGACTCATCTCTTTGACCATAACCTAAGTCCTAAAATTTCACATGTTCTACAGAAGGATTTCTACTGAATAACAGTGCACACCTACATGAAAGATCATCTCTCATTTTAGGACAAGTGGCACTCTGGTTACAGAAAAGTGCTCAGTATACACACAATAGCCTTTCTTGATCAAGATAAATTCTTTTGAAGGACCCATCTCTACTCCCAGTAGGGAACAAGGCTTTTGTCACACTAAGTTTCCTCTCCACAGACACTTTTTCCATAATCACCTTCTTCTTGACAGTAACAATACAATCTAGTTATTAACAAGAGGATCTTGACAGCAGCTTTATAGCACTAAATGATGTTCAAACATCTTACCTTTCACTTTGCTCTATTGTTTTGGTTTTTTGGGTTGGTTTTTTTGAGAGAGAGAAACTGAAATGAAACCTTGAGCTGCCTAATGAAACCAGCTATGCTAATCCCTAGAAGCCATGATCTTTGTCTACCAGAAAAGTACTAGAAGATCCTTCTTTGTTTTGCTCTTCAAATCAACAAGAGCACTGCAAATGTAAGATGGAAGAAGAGGCATACAACAGAGAGACAGGTCTAAGTATACCTCACCTCTTTTACGCGTCCCAGGATGCATTGTGCTGTTCAGGTACGTGACTGCACTCTTCTTGCGCTGCAGGGAAGAATATGGCAATTTATGTTGGCTACCATTTTTAGGCAACAACTCTATGCAATAGTTGAGGAACAGCACAGTAGTACCAGGTGAGATTACTGGCTGCTCTGTTTTCTGAAGCACAGCTTCAGAAAGGCTATCTTTTTTACACTGCTTCTGACATCTGGATTGCTTCAGGCTTATATGCAAGCTGACCTAATGGTAAGAATAACACACACTACCATTTAACATCAGCTTTACATAGAAGGCATAAAAACAATATCCCAATGTATTTACTACTGTAAAATCTGAAGGTTATATCATTGCAATGGCCTTCTGAATTACAAAAGATATTTATATATTGCCTGTCTAGTTAGAACTGAGACAGCTTAGGAGGTAGTGTCCTGGTTTCGGCTGGGATAGAGTTAATTTTCTCCCCAGCAACTTGGCAAAAAGACACATAAACTCAGAATGAAAATATCAGCTTCCCCCAGCAAAAAATTAATACCTCAGGCTCAAAGACTGCTCCACTGTACACCGGATTTGCTGTTGTTCTTCTTTTCCTCTCTTGTCGCTTACTTTGGATTTCTTGTAAAACAAAGCATTCAGGTTAGAAAACAATGGGTCTCTGAAATTATATGAAGTCCTCAGAGTTCAGTTTGCATGTGAGGAGAGCTGTGAAGGTTTCTACAGAATACATGCTGCATATGGGTAACTCTGGTTTACTTCTAATTTCTAAAGGTTTGAAAACTAAAAGTTTTATCAGGAATACAAATACAGTGCTCAACAAACTAATGAAATGATTGCCATCTTCTTGCCAAATACTCCATGACTAAGACATTTTAAACTCATGGTCAGTGTAACTGTGATTTAAAATCAAAAGCCTCTGGCAACACTGTTGAATCTTAAGAATAAATGCAGTACAGAAACATGCAAGCCATTGAAATGTTAGGCTGTACTTCACTGTATAGGATTAAGGAGTTCAAATTCTAAACCAGATTATAATCTATTAACTCATTCAGTACAGATTTACAGTCCCATGAAATTGTCCCTGGGGTAACTTTGCAGCTGCAGGGGTTTCCCAGAAAGCAATGGGATTGTCACAAATCTCCTTCCTTCCACTGGAGGATACACCACTTTCTTTACAATCACTGATCTCCTCTGCATAAGTAACTGCTTTGTTTCAATGTAATAAGAGGAATAAAAAGGTATGCCCAACAAACTAAATTAGACTCAGATTACAGACATCCTGAATGTGCTATATATATTTTGCAGTTAATCCAATTCAGAATCACCAGGAAACAGGGAGTTCAAGAACCAACTTAAAGACATTTTCCCTACCTTCCAGATGGTCATGAGTAACTAGTCCCAGAGACACCATGAAGGCAAGTTTCTGTGAGGGGGGAGAGAAAAAGATCATGACAAGTCCAACCATTAGGATGAGCTATGTCACTTAGTCCCTCTAAATTCAGTTGACAGGTATCTAAACAGCAATAATGTAATTAGCAATACTTTGTTTCTATAAATCACTGTTTATTCAGATGTCAAACTGCTTTACAAAGGATAGACAACAGTCCTATTTTCTAAATGGGAACCTAGGCTGAGATACAGGGAAATACCAACAGGTCATGATCAACAAGTTGGCAGACCTGGGAACAAGAAAGCTGGTGCTTTACTTAATGCTCACACAGTAGTCTGCTTGAATCCATCTACAAAACCAAATGTAGTACAGCAATTAGCTTTAACCCGTTCCAAAGCTTTGCATGCTGGAAAGGCTTTAAGAAATAGCCGTTCTGCCCAATCTTTCCCACCAAAACCAAACGGGCCTAAACTAGAATAAAATCCAGGCAGAACGTGAACATACATGACTCTTTCCATCTTGCTCACCGAAACAGAAGCATTTTATAAAGCAAAATAAAGACATTTCTGCAGCATTAAAAAAAACTCCAGAAGTCTAAAATCTCAAGGAATGGAAATCAACACTGTAAACCACACCTCCTGGTTGAAGGAAATATCAGAAGTCAGATGCATTCCAGGACTGAAAAATGCAACACATATTTATTTAGATTTCCTATTCTGTAGCCTTATCAATTACTGCCGTCCAACAGGAATGTATGGAATGTTAAAGTTAAGGAGTTTTGAGGGAACAGAGGGGGAAAAATGCTCTCTGAAGGATAGAGTGTTTCCTTTATAAAAGAAAGCTCTGGGTGTGTTCTGATACCTGTGGATTTTCTTCTCGTTTTGGCTTCGGTGCAGCAGGTGGAGTAACTGTACGACTTTCTGTTTGCTTTTCTTCTGCTTCCACATGTGGTTTAATAGTCTGAAAATGAAGTGTTTCATTCAGTGATGACTACTTTGACTAATAAAGAAAAACAAATACTTTTGCAGATAGAGGAGAAAACCAGTTCAAAGCCGGTGGTGTACTAACAAAGACTCAACTGAAGAATCTGACATGAGAGGAATGTTAAATAAGGTGTTTTCTTTTAACACAGGATAAAACACCCTTCTCTAAACTCCTGCAGCCACGCAATAGAAGTAACCTTAAGAGTTAACTCCATTACTACACAGTATGGGAAAACTTATCAAACACTTTAAGAGAAATCATCCCATGGAAGACCCCTAGGTAGAAAACATTCTGCCTGGCACAAGCATTTTCTAGTTGTCACTCCTCAGTCTTCATATTTCATAGAGTTATGAATGGCTCCAAACCTTGCTGACTCCTACGATCTCAGATGTTTCTAAAGCTTTTTTCTTTTCTGAAGTCTGCAATGGCATCACCAACCCTGCATGACAATCAGCCCGCAGCCCACGGCACAGCTGCTGAGGCTGCAAGCTGAGTGAGGTAAGCTACAAACTTTTCTCCTTTGTGATAAGGAGAAAATAACCAGAAAAAGTGATGTATTATTAAGCCACCACCCTTCATTTCTATGTTTTTCAACAGTTGAATTGCCAGTAATTATTTGAAAAGCAAATGAATGTGGCTGACATCAAAAGGAATAGGCATCAAAAGTACAGTATTGTAGAAGTACAACTTTAGATCACACAAAAAGGGCACACATTGCTGAGTGACTTGTGGAACAGCCTGGGGGTATGCAAGAACCTACTCAGGAGAATTCATAAGCAGAACTGAGCACGAACATATCTTTCATGCCCATGCTTATCATAGTCTCCATAGGTGACTTCAAAAGCAGAAGGTAACTTCAAGGCACATTAGTCTATGAAAGAGTTATAACTGAAATATATACTATTATTATTTATCTAAATTACACAAATATTATATGTTATAATGTGCTATATAGTACACAATACTATAGTATTACTAACAGGCCAGGTTGGATGGGGCTTTGAGCAACTTGGTCTAGTGGAAGGTGTGCCTGCCCATGGGAGGGGTTGGAACTGGATGAGCTTTAAGGTCCCTTCTACCACAAACCAATCTATGATTCATTCTATGATTCTATGATATTATATATGAAAGAGTTTAAAGTGAAACAGAAGACTGCTTTACTTGAACTGAATGGCAAGGACTGTCAGTTGCAATCCACATTGACTTAAGTAATGTCTTATTTTATAAAAGTCTTTCCTGGAGAGAGACTTTAAAACTAAACATCTAAAATTCTCTATTTATAAGGGTCTCCTTTCCACTCAATCAGTACAATTTAGTCACAGGGAACTATCAGTCTTCAGAAGCTGAGGGAGGCTATTTTGCCTCCAATCACAAGACTACAAGATCAAGGAAGAAGTTGCTACATTTATTGTATTAAATACCCCTACAGTTCTGTGTAATTTTTGCCTTTCACGCAGCCACCCTTTGATAAAACAGAAACACAGAAAATATTGTTCCAGTGTTTCCTAAAGGCTTGATACGAACATGGTGTTCAGTTTGCACTTGGTCTCCAAGATACCAGTACAGCCCTGCAATGTAGCTTGCTTATCAACTACTGAAGACAAGACAGTAGGGGGAGCATAAAAACACTGAAGCATGAGAAAGATTCCAATGGCCCATATTAAAGAAAATGGTAACTTCTACCCCAAGAATTGCAAGTCATTCTGTAATTTGCACTGTTGTTGGAACACGAGTATCTCCACTACATGGTTGTCAATCCTCTCCAAACCAGCACAGTAAAGCAATGAAGGAAAAGGGATGATTCATTAGTACATGCTTTCTGATCTGTACCTGTTTTTCAACGTTTGGTTTGCTGATCTGTACAGTCTGAGGTCCAGCAAGCCTGGTACCTGGTGCTGCTATCACGATGCTGGTGAGCTGTGCCATAGGGAAGGTTTTGGCTATGGTTGCTGTCTGCCCGTTAACTACACGTACAGGATGTATTGAGTTCTGAGAGTTGGGTAAAGAGGTGGGTGTGAACTTTGTTGTCAGCATCACAGGCCTCTGAATAAGCTGGGGAGCTGCAAGCATTGGAGGAGGTGCTGGGGCAATAGGAATGTTATTCTGGGCAACTGGTTTAGGTCGAACCTATGAAAAAAGAGATTAAAAAGAGAGATTTTAATATATCATTATTTCAGGTTAACTTTTTTACTAATTCTTTTCATTCAGCCTATATTTTGTAGAATGTTGCTTTATTTTTTTACAGAATGTAATTTTTAGCATAGTGTCCTAAGGATGTTATGAGAAGGAAAAGCCACGTTTTCAAAACCTACTTGCGTAAGCCCATCTGCATATGCAGTCACTGTCCCTGAAATGGTATTTGGATGCACACTTATACTGCATGCTCATTGCCTTGTGCCATATCTGTATCTAAATCTACATATTGGTTCTGCAAGCCAAAATATTCATGTCATATTTACAGGCAAAACTGAGGCCTTCATGCTCAAAGTCTGTCTCAGGGCTTTATACTGAGCCTCCAAGAAATCATGAACAGTTGATTGTGCCCTGAAAGAAACAGCAATTTTTTTCAGCAAATACCTGTTACCTCTGTCAACTCTATACATTATTTAGACACCTGCACAACCAATCTTGCTAAGCAACAAAATTGTCAAGATTACACATTAATCCATCACGGAAAGTGCTAAAAGCTACAGGTAAATGCAGTCATTGCTCTTTTCTTCTTTCAGAAGAAAGAAAAGAGCCACAAGAATCTTCCAATACTCCACCACTAATACTTCCTTATTTCTTACCCATTGTTAAGTTTGTACTTATCACATCATTACAGAGAACAGAAGCAGAATACATTACTCTGAAAAGAAAGTCTTTTTCCTCATTTGATTCCTGTTGTCCTATCCACCTTTAATACCCCATAATGCATTTTATCATGGAAAACTAGGTCACATTTCAACAGCTCTTACCACCCCCAAATCTTCATCAGATACCAGCCTATATTTTCCTTTTTCCTTTTGTAAGAGATTTAGACTTTCATTCACAGCACCACATATTTCTTACAAATTCAGTAGTTCCTCCATATGTTTTTTTCAATGAAGAAGCAATCTGTGTCTTTCCCAAACCATGAACAACAAGTAAACCACAAGTTTCACTGCTCAGCTGCAAACAGAAGTCACTCTCTGTTGCAACACAGAAATATCTGGGAACAATCTCGAGACATCTTCTTTTTCCTTCTTTGCTCATGAGCTGCAAGCAACAATTACAGCAATTTAAGGCCTTGGGTGATGCTTTGATTTTGACGACACTAGTTCCGTGGGTTCATTTCATTTGGTGTAAACAGGATCATATATGATCATCATACATGAATTTCATAATCACAGACTCATGGAGGTTGGGAGGCAGCTCAGGAGGTCTCCAATTTGACCTCTTGCTCAGATCAGGGTCAACACCAAATGCAGACCAGGTTTTGGTGAGGGTTTTGTCTAGATAGGTCTTATAAAACTCCAAAGATGGAGCTTCCACAAAGACTCTGGGAAGCCTCTTCCACTGCTGATTGTCATCAAAGAGAAAAATGTTTCCTTATGCGCAGTCTAAACCCTCCCTGTTCCAGTTTACGATCATTGTCTATAATTCTGCCAAGCACGTATGTCTCCATCTTCTTGTTAATTCCCTTGCTGATATTGGAAGTACGACTGCCCCCAAAACCTCTTCTCCAAACTGAACAAGCCTGGATCCTTCAGTCTTCCCTTGCAGGTCTTATATTCCAGTTGTGTTCCCATTCCCTGTGTCCCTCCCAGCTATTTTAGTGGTTTCCCTCCCCTGGATTCATTCAAATTTTTCAACTAGGGAGTCCAAAATTACATGCTGCATATCAGATCCAGTTTTATGATTGCTGAGGAAAGGTGGATAATCTCTGCCTTTAACCTAATGGTTGTGGTCCTGTTGGTACAGCCCAATATGCTTCTAGGCTTCATTGTTGCCAGGGCACACCTCTCTCTTAGATACTGTCAACAAAGACCTTTAAAGGAGTGCTGCGGCCCAGCCAGCCAGTCTGTGTAGGGGGTTAGTCCATTCCAGATGCAAGACTGCCCTTTCCCATGCTGAAGCTCAAGAGATTCCTGCTGGCCCATTTCTCTG
Source organism: Coracopsis vasa (assembly GCA_026283785.1). Lineage (NCBI taxonomy): Eukaryota > Metazoa > Chordata > Aves > Psittaciformes > Psittacidae > Coracopsis > Coracopsis vasa. The sequence continues at coordinate 15,788 of JANHGB010008919.1, forward strand.
CCCTGTCTAGAGGCCTCTGAATGTCAGCACTGCTCTCAAGAGTACTGACTGGAACCTCAGATGTGGCATCATCTGCAAACCTGTTGAGGATGAATTGTCTCCTTCACTGGGTCACCAAGAAATACTGACAGAAATCATATTCATAGAATACATCTCCCATCTATGCTGTAATTGAATTCCTTCTTCTATTGCTTATTCTCTTTACACTCACCTGTGGAAGAAAATTTGGACGAGGAGTAAGTCTGGGAGGAGGGATGAACTGCGGCACTTTTATGGGCTGAGGCGTAGCCTGAACCTGCTAGAAGAACAAAAGAGAGTTCAGAAAGCAAGATAGCTTTGAAGTTGTTCATCAAAATCAGCATCCTGAATGCATTTTCAGACCTCATGTCCCTGATTTTTCACTCTGTGAACAATTTTTCATAGTAACAGGTTCCTCATTAGAAATGTATCAGAGACAGCTAATTTTACTTAAACCTTGCTTCACAAATTGCAGATATCTTCCCTTGTAGTTCAACTGTACTAGCTACTGTGCTCTGTGACCTAAAACCATTTCATTTGAATACAATGAAAACTCCTATTTAATAGTTAAAAAAATGGCTTTAGAACAGATGGAAAATCATAATGGACTTTGCTGTCTAGCTATATCAACCACTGTCCTTTTATATTGAACAGCATACAGAAGAATGAAAGAGCATCTCATGCAAACAGAAAAGATCTGGAAGTTCCAACTCTTTTAGCAATATTAACAACACTATGAAGGGCTCTAAACACACAACTTGAAGTTTTCAGAATTAGGCCATTTATATGAAACACTAAGATCTGACTTCAAGGCATCCCTTAAAATCAGTATAGATTACCTAAGTACTTCCCTGTCTAACTGAAATCAGTTGGATGGAGCTGCCACATGATTAACCACTGAACAGCATTATTAGGTACCCTAAATTGAGTAGCTGGTGAGATTCTCTGAAATTAAGGTCCATGTTAGTTTCCATCCTTCTGTACTGCTGTCTACCCAGGTAAGATTGCAATTTACTTCAAAAAGGTCTTGTACTGATTAATGCTTCTGAAAATATTCTGAGATTTTGGATGAAATCTGCTACAGAAACAGAAATCATGGACTGTTATTAAAACAGATTCACCTCCCCAAACCTATGTTATTCAGCAAAGAAATGAAGCACAGACACAAAGGACAGATGAGAGTGGTGCAAGGGATGACATGGGAAAAGAGAACAGTAGAAAAAACTCCACTCAAATAGTCTCTTCTATTCTGATGGCAAACATCTCCCCCACTAGGAAGCAAAATTCCTTCCATATGTATTATTAAACTGTATTTTTTAATAAAGATAAAATGGATTTATGTTTAGTGAAGCCTTAGCCTTTACTCCAGAAGTAAAATCTCCCTGTCATGATGCTATACAATGTCTGGTTTCCAGACCAAGAAGCCTGTATAAGCCAATCTTAAAACATCGCTTCTTTTATTTCTAGGTGGCTAATTATTCTGGAAAAAGCTGTGTAGTGTAACCAAAGCACTTTCCAAAATATATACTTGAAGAAGCAGGATCTGTATATATGCATGGAAAAATGGTGAGTGAAGACATGGTAGTGGGCAGAGTTAAGAGATGTGTTTAACATCAGGGACTTTATCACGCAAGGGAATGAGAGAGATTGTCCCAAAAAAATCTAAGATGAAAAACCCAATTGATCAAATGAAGAAAATCTGACATCTCCTTTACCAAAGAAAAGGGTGGGAATTACACATAGATTAGGTAGGGGTGAAACAATCAGTATTTCCCCATGCCTAACAATTACTATCAGGGGAAACTTTACACAGGGGTGAGGGTAGCACTGATGTAATTCTGTAAAGCAAAATAGTAATAACAACCCATGTAGATAGTAAATACTTTTCTCTTAGACTATTGTATTAACAATGTCAACTGCTGAAGACTCACAACATGTCCCTACTATCCTCCTTTTGTGCAAAAACCTGCCTGTTTCTTCCCAGTAGCCCTCTTGTAAACCAAACCCACACATCGCTGCAGGGCAAACACACACAACGCTTACCAAAGTTACTGTGTTTTTTGCCACTATTTGGACTGCCTCAGCTCCTGGCCCAGTGACCTTATTTGTTGTCTGGAGGTTGACTGGTGCATTCTGCGCATCAGTGCTGAGGACTGCTTTCTGATTGTTGTTGATAGCAGTAACCATGGCAATGGTAGGTCTCTGACCCACAACAGAGGCAGGCATGGTCCCAGTTGCTGCTTTCAAGACGAGAGGTAGTGTCTTAGTGGTGATCATAGAAGCTGTAGTTACAGTTTTCTAAGGAAAACAGAAAATACACTGTAAGAGACAGAGACACTTCGTATCAGACAGGACGTGGGTTGGTTAGTCAGAAACAATAGACAGTAAGAGAAGGAAAAGGCAGCACTGAGTCTATCTACCTGCTGTTCAGACAAGCACATTATCTTCTGCTTCTGAAACTGAATAGCTAGAAAGGATTCTTATTTGAGGCACCTGTTGGGTCTATTTTAATCATCTGCAGCATTACAGATGGATTCAAAGCAAATTCCCAAGAAAATTATAACTAAGCATTAGTAGTGGCATATGCAGTTTTGGATCTTTCAGTTTCATATTACTACCAAACATATACCATCAATATCAAACCTATAAGTTGGAGGTTTATGAAATATATCAGCAAACTGGCTTCTCATCAATCAAAACTCAAATTTTCAAGTGGAAACTTTATTGCCAGAGATCCTCACAATCAAAGGAAGAGGGAAAAAACACTTTCATAAATTGGTTTCTTTAAGAACAAAAGCGCAGTTTGATTTTGGGTATCCCAAATTTCAGTTTTAGCCATACACACAGTTACTAAACCCTTAACTTTCTTTCCTAAACTCTGAGTAGGACTGTCCTGAAGTTCTAAGAGCTGGTTATTAGTCTGTCCAGCTGCAGAAAACTAAGTTTAACTTCTGCGAAATGGGCTGGTTTTGCAACATATATGGGATGCCACGATCGCTCTTTACCTCTTAAAGAGAGTGGTTTTGAATCAGCGAATACCAGCATTTATCTGAAATGCCTAAATACACTATACCCACAAATTCCAAAGTGAAAACAACTATAATTTCATTGTTTTATTTTCAAATGCACTATCTTCTAAGATGTTAAGGGAAACGGACAATAACAAATCTTACTCAAAAAGCAACAAAGCAAGACAGCCTCCATATAAACCAGAACACAACGTGCACAGAAAACTCATGGTAAGTGACACTCAACAGAATGGCAGGCGAGCTTATTTCTTTTTGGTGTAAAAAACCCCACTGTACCAATGGCACTGCATCTTCAAAACAGTTACTGGAATGATCAAATGCTCCTAGCATGAAATAACCACCATTCCCTCCTGACGTCAGCGCTAGGCTCTATAACGGGACACAAAAGGAGAACCAGGGATCAGCCAGTCTGTTCCATGCTCTGAACATGTCTGATGGAGACTGCTTGATTTTAATCACACAAGACCTTTCTCTTCTTTGTAATAAAATATTTCCAGTTGGATTCTTCAGTATTTTCACCAGTATTATTTCCTTAAACAAAACCTCACTTTACCCTCACACCTCTAATTTCATAATGCTTAAACTATATCCCCTAACTGTTCATTATGCACAAGTGTGAAAATAATTCACTGTATAATGCCAAATCAAAGGATAATTCATGCTTCAATTTTAAACATTTATACAAAAGACAGACATAATTAGCTTTTCCTTGTTCCAACAAGTTTCTTCTATGAACTTTGGATCTGAGACTCAAGAGCTTCCTATCAACCTCTGCTGCACCTTCTCCAAAGCAAGAGGCTCCCTTTCCCTAATGCAGTAACATTATTCACGCTTTCCCAATGAGATGTAACGTGGTATCATTTTCATAAGCATAACATTCATCCATAAACATTTTAAAGGAAAGTATAATCAATCATGTAATACAAGACTGTGACTCTTGCAAGGGGTTCTATTAAGTGTGTAAGTACTAAGAGTATGGTTTCAGTCAGCAGATCACAGAGCTTGAATATCCGTGTTACTTTGCTGAGCATTAATTACCTTAGTTATTCTCAAAATGTTCAATGCATGAATTCATACTGAAATGGCATTCATAGTAAGTCTGCATTTATTTCACATAATAACATTGCAATAATATGACCTTTTAGCAGGGTTGGTGCTTTATGAACATTTCAAAAGCCCTTCTTACTGGGCTATAGTAAGTATATTAAAATGTCACTATTAAGGCAGCACGTATACCTTGATTCTTAAATTGAATTACTCCGAAAATAACCATTGAAAGCATTCCCTTTACTGACACAGCCTTGGAGATGTACTCATTACAAGAGCAGGCACCAAAAAACTTTCTAGAGACACAAAGTATTTGACTTCTCTTTGCTGAAAGGGATTAAGGGGCAGCAGGAGAGAGGCACAACCTTAGATGCAAAATAAGTAAAAATAGGAAAGTGTCAAGAATAAAAGCTCGTTTATCCATTCAAGTAAGAGGATGACCTGACTTTCAGTTTGTACTTTCCATGTTCAGCTGTATCAACGATACTCAGAAGGATGTAGCAGTTTTTGACTGTTTCACTAGAGGGCTCTTTAACTTTGAACAAAACCTCAGTTTTTACAACCCAGGAGATGACCTGGAAGTTGATGCATGAATGCGAAGTGTGGAATTGAGAGAAACGTATGACACTGCTCTTGCAATCATGTTTCCTGACTGAAAACAGTGAGATAGCAAAGAGTGATCCATTGTTCGCCTATCAGTATTTTAGGACACAGTAACAGTAACTTCTTTGCTCTGTTTTAGCTTTGATATTAATGTTGCTGCTCGGAAATGTCTTTTCCTTCGTTGAGTTTGCTTCATTTCTGCAATACTCTTTTCTCAAAAATACAATTACCTAAGCCTCACAATTACATTTTTAGAGCACATCCAGCACAACTTGCTGAGTTAATGAGAGAACTGACAGCTCAACCCTTTCTCCCTCCTCTACTTCCAGGAAAACGAAGACAGGAACCACAATCGGTCAAAGCTATGGCTGTGATTCACTGCAGTGTGCATAAAGTAAACTTCATGGGTGAACTCTGCCATCTGCCTGTCCATAATCCCAAAACTCTAGCGAGTGTCTCTAATCCTATACCATACTGAAATTCAGTGCACCTTGCCAATAAAGATAGTACTTCCTAAAACTCAAACTTTGCAATCAATAATGTACACTTCTAGATAAATCCTTGCAAACTTCCGTAAATATGACTTGATACGAGTTACATCTGTTTATAAAGAACCAAGCAGAAAGAAGAGGAAACTGCTGACATTCTGATCACAGATACAGTGGGCACTCTGTCAGTCTTTTAAAAATGAAGTATTTTAATCATACCCCTCATACAGCGTGTCCAAAGTCTTCACTGGTTCAAGATCTACTGAGTATGGACAATCATTCCTGACACGTTCATTTGCTAACTTTCACTTACGTTGCAGAAAGGTGATACTGCCACCCTCCCTTTCTGTGATGTTATAATATGAATTTTAGACACTACATAATTTGACTCAGATAGGAGGTTATTGCCAAAAATAGGCCCCATAACATCCATACCTACATATGCACAGAAGGAGAAATTCACACTGGTACATTAACGGGCATAAATGAAAGTTTGCCATTTTCTCCCTGCATTTTTGATTTCTTTTTTCACCTTCATCAAGAAAAAGAATTGTTGTAGAGATTTTTACCTGTGATCCAATCACGTTTGGAGAAGGTGCAGTAGACTGCTGCTGCTGTTGATGGTGATGCTGCTGTAGCTGTTGTAGTGGCTGCGGCTGTGGTGTCTGTAGTTTGTTTTCTGACTGTGCCAACGGCTGAATTTGAAACTTACTGTCTGGCTGTTCCTGCTTCACTATCAAATTCTTCCGAAGCTGTTCCACCACTCTTTTCTACCAGATAAACAAAAGCAGAAACGGAAATGATGACAGTCATTTAGCTGCAAACATTAGAGAAGATAACAACTCCTAAAGTTACATTTATTTAATGTAAATAAAGAACTGCTCAGAAGCTTAATGGGTTTTCTCTTTTTGGAATTTTAAATATTGGTGCTATCTAATAGGCACGATGTCAAAACAGGCCCCAGAGGAGTACTGCTGCCCAGCAGGCTGACCTTGCTGTTCAGGCAGAAACCTACCCCCCAAAATTCAGCCTCTTCACAAACCGCTACAAGACCTCATTAACCTATATTCACTTGAGATTCATTAGCATTCTGATTCCAAAGCTTCTGACTCCTTCAAACATGCACCATTCCTAAATAGGGATGATAAAGGACTTCAGGCTGAAGCCTCAAGGCTGACTTCAGGGCAAGGGGGATGCTATTTTGTACCAGGCATCAAAACGGAGTGGAGAAGCAGCCAGTTTGAGTGCAAAGTGGGAATACAAAGGGCATGGATGTGTGGTAATTCTGTTCAATATTATTGTCACCTGAAAGAAATCAGACAGGGAAGGATTTCCTATGTGGGAAGGAAATGACACAGATTTATTTCTCCTGGCTTAAAGGCTTCCTATCGCATTATAGCTTCCATGAAAGTTTGAAATAGTTTAAAAAAGAAGTTTCTTCTCCTGGTAGGCACTGTGTATTTTTTCCTACACTCCAACCACCCCCAAATTAGGACAGCTTTAAAAAGATGCAGATATATACTTAAGCTCCTTTGATCAAGAGCATATGCATACTCCAAAACAGTTATACCACATGGCTTCGGAAGAGGACAATGAAGTCACAGATGTGGTAGGGACTCAACTGAGAAAGTTCTAGTGGAAACAGAGATGGTCAGGACACCACCACCAGAGCCAGGTGCCATTGGTGGGCTGCCCAAGCAGTTCCACTTACACAGAAAGGGAAAATAAACCCATATTCTGAAAACATCAAATGTTTTGATTTTTGTTTTGAAGCACTGGTATTAAGACAATACAAAATGGAGAGATGGAGGGGAAAAAATAGTAAATCCAGCTATTTACAACCAACTGAAACAATTTTTTCACCTCAAATTGCTTTCACATGGGATTATGAAACTCTGAGCTAACAAAATCTCTGTTCTCTGCATAATTCTTGGGGACAAACTGTAGAATTTTGATTCCAAGTATCTTGCTTCTGGTGAGTTAAAGCTGCATGGTGCTTTGCACACTGAGCGTGTATCTCTAGCCCAGAAGAAGATAACAAAAGACTCAGAGTCACAAAGCAGCAGATTTGAGAACTGGAACTTTAAAAAGCCACATAAAACCCACAAGCAACCAAAACACCACCCCTGTTTCATAAGGCTGAAATGTGTAAGCTCACGACTGACCTTTCTGCAAGAGACTGCATTCAGAGACTCAGAAGTGTGCAGAAGGAGGACTGATTGGCTTCTATGAAGCCCACTGCCCTGGCTGGGAATACACACTCAGCTCCACCAACAGGAACACTCAGGCAGCTGGTAATGGACGGCAGCATGAAGGAACTATTTTACACTGCATCCAGAGAAGTGCTAAAAGCTGTCAAAGCCTAAAAGCTGTAAATTGCTTGTTCCCTTCTACAACAAGGCAAAAATAACAGGAGTGAAGAAGGCATTTTTCTAATTCAGATATTTTACATAGTTTTAAATGGCCTGGGGTCTATCAGCTCTTTTGTGTATGTAGTAACTGAATGAGCATTTAAAGCTGCCTTCTGCAAAGATCCACTGTGTTAACATGCAAATCAAAGTGCCGTGTCAGCAAGCAGATACAGGAGCTGAAAAAACATTTCCAGAGAGTAACCCTAGGGGAAAGAGAGGGAATAATGAAACATGCCTATGGAATACCTGCCAAAAAATGGACTGCACGTACACTGCACACAGGAGGCTCAAGAATTACTGTACCCGGCACGAACAGGAAAGGAGGTTTTGTCTTCCACAGCTGCCTGCATGGAATTCAGTGATGACAGTGCTCCTGACTATATAATAACTGATTCCCTGACTGGAGGAAATCAGCAGCAACGGCCCAAGAATTTGTTTCCATCTTGTTCTTTACAATGGGATGAACATTAGTGAAAGGATTTTTAAAAGAATAAAAAGAGGGAGAGAAGAGGCAGACTGAAGGACTTTCCTGCCATAGTGCTCTGGCAGGGCGAGAGGCAGCGAGGAGCAGGAGCGAGGCGAGTCACATCACATTCACATTGCTGCCTGTCCCATCCCCTGGGCCTGGATCACAGCCCGCAAAGCTGGGCCAAACCAGGATCAAAGCACAACTTTTATGAGTGCCTTGTGCACGAACGGAGGCTCAGCACATTTGGCACAAGATGGATATAATGTGGGTAGAAGAGCTGTTGCTCTGGAAGTCTACGCTAGCCTGTTAGAGGCTGCTGAGAGCTGCCTGGCAGCAGCGTATCCTGCCATGCATATCCATTATGCAGATATTAAATTGGAAGAAACATCTAATGCTTTTAAGATTCAGAGAGTAAAACTGAAGTTTGCAGTGCATGCCAATTGCTTACGCGGTTTATTAAGCTGCTTCTACCAACTGTCAGTGAAAACACCACGCTGCAACTCCAGAAATCATTTTACGACCTGTAAGACTGTTGGGATTATGTTTGTTAGTGGTTATCAGGAGGGAGACTCTAAACAGCATATTCCAAAGTTGCACAGCTTAATTAGCAAAGCCAGATGAGACTTTAGTGTGTCACCTACACAAGAAGTAAGAGTAGATCTACACCTATTTTCAGCACTACCCTCTACTGCATCTTTCTCAACCCGCACCATGGGTCTGACAATGTATGGGGCTCCTCCGCAGCATCCTGCTGGAAGCAGCATCCTGCTGGAACTGCTGCTCTGCAGCTGCACTAGAGCCCCAGCATGTGTCTGCCTGCAGCAACATTAGCAGAGCCTCATGTTATAGCGGATGAAACAGGAGGGCAGCATGAAAGAAACTCTTGTCTACCGTCAGACTTGATACGTCATTAAAACTGCATTTTAAAACCGTTCTTCAGTTATTTGGCTGTTCCTCATCAATTTTGAGGTGGTTTGTGATGCAGAAAGTACACTCTGTATGACTGAAATTTGCCAAGGCTGGTATAAAGTCCTACTTATGTGCCTTAGAGACTCTCAATGAGATTGAGGTTATCCAAAAGCACCACAGAACTCCAAGGAAAATTTGTACTTCTTTGAATGTAATCAGTGCCATTTTCCCTTCCCACTCTCCTTTAAGAATATTCAATTTAATTAAGCTCCTACTGACAACTTCAAACTTTTAAATTGAGATTAACTCAATCATAAACACAACATGTTAGTTTTCTACATGTCAGAAAGCTCTCGTTCTCCCCATAGTCCTAAAATAGTTGTGTCCTGCCACACCACAAATGTATGAAAAGCATTTGTCTTTCAAGTTCACCCAATTTCCCTCCAAGCTGAATGCCAACCCTCTCTTTACAGTCAGAATGTGAATGAAATTAATAACCACTTTCTTTATTATAAACTGTATTCTACCCAAAACCTAACTGCTAGTCCTCTGCAGGGGTTATTCTCAGACTACTTCAACATCCACTGTTGAACAGTGCCCTGTAAGCACACTACACGATCTCATAGCTCTTGCTGTCTTGACATCTTTATCACTAATCTCATCAAGAACTGTTCACACCACCGAGTTCACAGAGCCCCAGACATCTTACATGACCCGTTCTTAATGGTAATAATTGTAATCAATATTGTGACATTTAGTGATACCACTTGTTCATTCATGCCACAGGCCAGATCCTAACACAGCATTAGAAGACTACTTTGGTTTGATTAAGCAGAAAATCTCTCTCTGTGTCTTGTGGGCCATATATCTGTGCCAAAAGGTGTCTTCTCTGTGCTCATAGAAAAAACTATCACGAATATGTTGCTGTAAGATAAGGAAAGTCCTTGGAGCAAACTTAAAGCTTAGTAAGGTTTCAGTATAACATTATTAGCTAAGCATTATTTCCATTTTAATCAATCAATCAATATTAAAGTAGTTCTCTGAGTACAGCGATTTTATATCCTAGATCAACTTATATTTGGTGACACATTTTCTTCTTCATCCAGGAAACCCATTCAGAAAAGCATATATATCTAAAGGAGGGTCTGGTTTGAAACTTCAAAAATCTATAGAAACTAAACTATCAATATCTTCCAAAAATGAGAAAGACAAGTACTAAACAGGCTTGCATCACATACATTTCGTATCACAAAACCAAAGCTGAGGTGGTTTGAATTGCTCAACTGCTCCCTAGTGACCCGCTTTCCTGCTCCACCACAGAATTATAGAATCATAGAATAGTTAGGGTTGGAAAGGACCTTAAGATCACCCAGTTCCAACCCCCCTGCCATGGGCAGGGAC
>JANHGB010008919.1:26262-39598 GCA_026283785.1 Coracopsis vasa
CACTACAGTCCCTAATGAAGAGTCCCTCCCCAGCATCCTTACAGGCCCCCTTCAGATACTGGAAGGCTGCTATGAGGCTGCTACTCCGATTCCAGGAAGTCAGATATTATGGATCCTCTGTTACCTGCTCCCTCCAATGACCAAGAAATGTTCTCTGCGATATCAAAGTTGCCAACTGCTGCGAATGAAACAGTGGGAGAAAGTACTGATTCCAAATAAGCTCCAACTAGGAGTGGAGAGAATGGAGGGGATTTCATTGCTTTGCAGTATTCCTTCCCATATCTCTCTGCATTCTTTGCCAGCCCTATTCACTGTTGGTATCCAAAGAGAAGTGAAATACCTCTGCTTTTTGACAGAACAGAAAGATACCACAATGTCTGTGGTGGAAAGAAGCTGAAAGGTCTTGGAGTCCTGACATGGTTAGTCTTTAACCTGCAAAGAGGGTGCATTTTGAGAGTGGAATTTGGGAGTGGAAAGATTACCAGCAAGGAGAGTAATTGTACACTCCTCTGCTTCTTTAAGATAGTATCTAAAATCTAAAACGGTGAAATCCAATTATAGAAATTGATGATGCTGAATCTACATCAGTGGGGAAAGAAAACCTGTTGTACAAAACAACTTGAATTGAATTCCATTGAAAGAATGATCTAAGTACTACAGAAGTATTTTCAGCTGTTTCTGTGGTTATACAGTGTTTTCATGGAATTTTGCACTTCTGGCTGTGTTTCACTCATACCCAGATCTCTAAATCAACAAAAAATCTAAACCAACAAAATTAGAAAGAACTTTATTCCAAGAAAAATAGTGTGGTACAATTTCCTGCTTCAGAAAGTGATCAAACCGGCACCTGAATGTTTCAGTCATAAAGACTCTCTTGGGGCAGCGTTTTTTTGAGTGATGAATAGGAACGTAGCAGTAGATCTGGGAGACCACCTCCACTCATACCTGAATGCCTTAGTTTCTGTTAATACACAAGTACCTCACCATACCCATCCCCTGGCTGCATTGCCAACACTCCAGTAAGTGTGCCCCAAAGGGCACTTGCTGCATTCAGCCCACAGAAAATACAACTAAAAGCTGCACAAAAATACAACTTCTGCACATCTAAAAGGAGTTGAGGTGCATGTTAGAACAACTGAATGCTTCTCCTCCTTCTGCCAGGATGGCCCTATGGGATTAACTGAGCAATACACGTGATGCTGATGAGCACTAGAGATGGACCAAAATGGTAAAGTTAATTTTGGTATGGGTTGCTTTGCAGTCTTACTACTTTTAATACAATTACTGAATACAGCATGAGGAACCTTATGTAAACCTGTGTAAATAATCTTCATTCCATAAAAACCTACTTTGGTGTTTTTTCAGATGAATACTGTTATATAGCGTTGGCATGGTGTGAAAAGTATTTCTGTCATTAAAAATGTTGGCAAAGTTACACTTCGCTATATTTTAGACTATTTTAAATAATTACTGCAGGTGTGACTCAAATAAATACACAGTTCACACATGAGCATACATACTTTGAGAAAGAATGTGGGATTTTGCCTTTAGGATAAAAAACCTACTTGAAGTTGCTAGAAATCATTCAGAAGTGAACTAAGTTCTGAAAATAACATTCCTTCCTTCATTCTTAACAGGGAAAATGCTTATAACTTTTTTTATTTAAGAATATAGCTAAAATTATAAATGAAAATGCCCAAAAATAGCTGCTGTGCCATTCTGCTTTATGTGACTTCTTGATTGCTTTATTTTCAGTACCGTGTCTTTCACCATTTGCAGCACCACAAGACCAATCAGTTTTTGGAAGGGAACGTTGTACTGTGAAATGTCTTATGCATCACTGTCTTCTCGCTTTGGAATTGTTACTCTTGCACAAAGTAGGGGACAGGGGCTGAACTAGTAGCAGCAGCACACAGACAATGTTTTCCTGCAGCTTGTATATGAAATAAATGTAATATCTACCTTCTTATCCCAGTACTTATGTTAATGGAAAGAAACTTGCAAGAACGGCTACAATAATTAAACAATGAAGCAGTTAATGAATGGAAATTAAGTGTATGAAAACAGGCAAAACAGAACAGGAAAACCAGTTAAGTGCAGTACTTTGACTGCAATTAAGGAGGAACGGAATGAAAGGAATGAAATTCATGTTTTCTAGATTTGACAAGGTTTGTTTTGGTTTAGGTTTTTCTGCTTCCCAAAAATACTTCTGAGTTCAGATACAAACTGGTAAAAGGATGTGGGGATCACCTCAACATGAATAGTCTGAAGAAATGAGAAAGTAAACTGCTGGCTGCCATGGGAAAGGTGCTCATTTTAATTTCATCTTGCCCATCTCTGTATCATTGTACCCCCATTTGTCTGGTTCAGGGAAAAAAAATCTCCTTAGGGAAAAAAAAGGCCACCTAAATTGTGTGGAAATGAAACAAGGGTTCTTTTGTGCTTCAATGTAAAGCATGTTTCTATGATCTCTGACTTAACCTACTACTCCAGAAGCTTGTAACATGGTCTTGTAAAATCTGTCATGGACCAAAGCCTGGGACATAAAATCTCAGCACAAATAATACTGTGGGCTATTACTCCTATGCAGGACAACATACAAGAACAAACACTCCCGTGGGAAAGCCATTTATATCTACACACAATAACCAGTTGTCTAAACACCTCTATCAGGGAAGTTCTGCTGCTTCTCTCCTCCTACTTCTGGTTTACCTCAAAATGTGACATAGATCATAGAATGGTTTGGGTTGGAAGGGACCTTAAAGCTCATCCAGTTCCAACCCCCTGGTACAGGCAGGGACACCTTCCACTAGAGCAGGTTGCTCCAAGCCCTGTCCAACCTGACCTTGAACACCGCCAGGGATGGGGCAGCCACAGCTTCTCTGGGCACCCTGTGCCAGCGCCTCACCACCCTCACAGGAAAGAATTTCTTCCTAATATCTCACCTCAATCCCCCCTCTGTCAGGTTAAAGCCACTCCCCCTTGTGCTGTCATTACAGGCCCTTGTAAAAAGTCCCTCCCCAGATTTCTTGTTGACCCCTTTAAGTTCTGGAAGACTGTTACAAGGTCTCCCCCAGACATACTTCAGAGTAAACTGATCTGAATTAAGCAAGCGCAGTAGAGCAATCTAAATTAGTAAACTTACTTCATGTTTCAGAAATGATCAACCTAAACAGAAGTCTACTTTCTAATCTGGTAACTCCTCATATTTTTTAATAACCCAAGTGAAAGGATAGTCATCAACTAATTTTACAGCGTACTACTGCACAGTCACACAGTCCCTTGACTAAAAATGGACCAGCTTCAGCAGGATTCTTGTGCATCCTACAGCTATTCTCACAACTGAGTCACACCTCCTCTCCTCCTCATGAAAGGAAACACACAGAGGTCATGCTCATGCGCTTCATGCATGATCAGAAGTATCAAGCAAGATGATCAGTTTTATTGCACCACAGAATGCAAAACTTGTTCTTCTGTGAACAGAAAGATCTGGATATCCAAACTATATTATACAGCCACCCATTGAGTACTCTGATGCTGTCAACAGCATCTAATACTTAATTTCCACAGTTGCTTTACACACATCACAAACTAACAGCAGCAGACAGGCTTTTTTCCTATGTTGTTAACTAAATACTGTTTAGTGCCACTTGAATTAAAGCCCATCACTCACAACATCACATTGGAATTCACTGTTGATCTACACTTTGTAGGCAGAATGAGTTATCAGAGCAAAAATTCATAGTTTCACTTCACTCAAATGAGATTTGCTCTTCCTAGGCACTGGAGCAGTAGATCAAATAGAGATATTCTGTCCACCTAAAGAAACCTGCTGTACTATTCTCTTTAGTTAACCAAGCACGATCAAACCCAAGAAAAATGCCTGCTACACAGAGAAGACATCAAATTAAATCACTGCAGAAGACCCAAATTGCTGGTCTTCAACTGTATCAAGGTCTGTGGATCAGTCTACACTGACTCTGAGAAACAAAGCAATGGTTCTTCCTTAGCCTCCCCATTTGAATGCCACAGGGAGGGGGACTTTGTCCCTGTGCTTATTTATCCCAGCGCAAAAAGCGCATTGCTAAGTAAGGCTGAAACTACTCAGCAACTGAAGATTTAGTGAACTTCCAGCTCTCTTAAAAACGCCCAAGAACAGGCATTTTGCCAAAAGAATGGAAAGTGACCTTCTTCATGAGGGATGCAGAGATACTGGAGGCAGTTCAAAGGAAAACCACAAACATCATCGAGGGTCCAACAAACAACACTCTGTAACGTGAGGCTTACTGAGGCTCAGCATATCCAGTTATTTGAGGTGACTTCTGAGTATAGATATTTATACATGGAAAAGAAATCTGATGCTGGGAGGGTTTTTAGTTTCTTTGTGAAACGTAAAGTGATGATTCTGTGGCTGCAAGTTGAAGGCAGACCAACTCAACCTTGAAATAAGACTCAGAGATGGTTAAATACTGGAACAAACTGTGAGAGGCAATGGCCTACCATGGTTTGAAGTCTTTAAGACAAGGTTATACAGGTTTGCAAAGGAAATGCTTCATCTTACGTTTTGGAAGAGAGCGTACAATATGTGTAAGGTGGGGAGGGATCTAGGAAGCCGCTGCTCACTCGTATTAAGGCCAGTGCAAGTGCCAGCACTGCTCCCAGC
The DNA here is from genome assembly GCA_026283785.1 of Coracopsis vasa. Taxonomy (NCBI): domain Eukaryota; kingdom Metazoa; phylum Chordata; class Aves; order Psittaciformes; family Psittacidae; genus Coracopsis; species Coracopsis vasa. The sequence continues at coordinate 30,926 of JANHGB010008919.1, forward strand.
ATGCTTCTCCAGTAGAACTGTGTAAAGACAGCCCCGCTTTTCAGAACATGTACATACCCAGAGTACAACCAACCAGATAAACTCAGGGTTGGTTTTTCACTTTCCTCTGAAACACAAGGTATTTGCCACAGCCAGATGAAAGAAGCTAGCGAAGCTCATCTTCTTCTTTTGTTATCTTTTATTCTATGCCTTCTTTACATATTTAGATTCTTATTGATTTTAGAATTGGAATGGAAGAAAATTCCTCCAGGTCAGACTTGCTGGGATGTTTTTCCCCTTCTACTGCAATGCAGGATGTGGACTGCCTGCTAGGATTAGCTGGACAAACTTCCCCTTATCAGCCTGCTGACATTGCAAGTGCCTTCAGAATAACTGGCAGCTCAATCCACCTCCTGTTTGCTGGAACACAAGGATGCAGAAGACAAAAACTCAGTATCCTGACAACCAAACTGTCCCTGTCTCTCTGAAGTCAGGAGACGTCACGCAGGAGTACCAGGGTAGAATGGCCTCTAACATGCAGGAAGTTAAACTGATTAATCTCCTTATCCTTTTTGGATTTGATGTGTGATATCTTCCCTCTACTAAAGTTTATCAGTGTTCTTTTACAAGAAAAAATAATCTTCATGCTAGATGAACAACAAAAAAGCATTTCATGAACATGGCTGTTTTCAATAGGTGTACACAGTACCTAACTTAAGAGACAGGACCAGGCATTAGTATCTAATCTCAAATGATGTATATAATCTCAAATTTTGGTTAGTTCCTGGAATGTGAACCCCAGGAGCTGTTCTTGCTCCCGTCAAAGCTCTTCTCTATGAAAGCTTAACTCCTTGGTATCGAAATGCCTTAGGATGGTGCCATCACTTCTTCCTGCAAGGTAACAGTTCCGCGAGGCACAGACATGAATAAGCTATGCACAGAACACAAAGATTTTCCTGGCTTTGATGGACACCTCCCAGGAAAATGCATTTGAGACCTGCTGCATCAATATGGACAATATCCAGCATGAAAAAAAGTACTAAGAGAGACCACATAAGGGAATGTAAACATTCCTATCCATAAGGTCATACTACTTCTTCACAGTGTGCGTGCTTGTTTGACAGCTATACTGTCATAATTTTACACTGTTAAACCTCTGCTCTAGGGTTTATAAAAGATCAGAGCACTTGTCACTCTCGGTGCAGGTAGAGTGAGATAGAGTGGTTGAGCAGTTCATTCTTCTTTCTAATTACACTCCATTAACCTTCCACATGAGAGCCCCCCCTGTGCTTTCATACCAGCAGCACCAACTGGCTGTGTTTGATAAGGCTCAGCAGAGGCTGCAAGACCAGCACGTGTAACTAAAGGAACACTTCAGCACTGCAGACTTAGCAGAAGCTGGGCTGAAGCTGCAGTTATATGCAGCTAAATTATACACAGATGGACACCAGCCTCACCCTACCCACTTTCCTCACAGCTCTACGCCTTGAACTTCATAGAGACTTATCTAAAAGCCAAATGCAGAACTAGGGAATTATTCTCTATAGGGCACTGAATGGTTACCATGCTTTCACCTCACTGTGGAGACCTGCCAAAAGAAATGCATTTAGAGCATTAAAGCATGCAGGGCGATAGAAAAGAAGTTGTCGTTACATTATAATTAGATCATGTTAGTGTATGCAGCCAGAGTGCAGAGAAAGAAAATGACTTTGGAAATGTAAATCTTTTTTAAATGCACTTTCAGTATCTGGGGTTGGTTGTTGTATGTTCTGAAGAGCACACTGTTAACAAACAGCATTATATTTATCTATAACCTTCTCAACGGTGACCACGTAAATGATAGGCTTTTCTAAAAAGAGAGACTTCTTCGATTAATAATGTATTCTATGGGAGTTTTCAACTCAGTGCCAGGAAAGCTGTTTTCCATGTGCACGAAGGTAGATTAGCATTTGTGTATACTGAGTAACAGCGCCGGCACATGCTTACACAGATAAAAGGGAAACAAATTTGGAAGGAGGGATTGTAAACAATCTGGAACAGAATCCAACTTATTTTTTAACATAAATGAAACACTACAAAATCTGCACTTTCAAACGACATTTTATACCATCCAGCAGGATTTTTAACTGTTTCAAATGACTTTGCAGCATAAAGTTGTATACGGAACTGGCCTATATAAGTGAGTGATGGTGATACTCTTTTTGCTATTACCTCCATTATCCTCTCCCACCCCTCTCCTGTTTGTTTAATGCATTGTGATACTCGCATCTGCATGCATTTCCATAAATAAATATAACTTACTTCTTTTCTCAGGGAAGATTCCCAACCTTCAGCTAATAGTTTGAAATGAGCTACTCTTTTCTAAGTCTTGGTAACTTTGAAGTGTCTGAAACAAAATCTGCTTGTGCTACAAGCCAAGCTACAAATCCAGCACCATCCTTGACCAGAATGGAACAGAGTCCTGGCAAAGATCCCTCCAGTGCAAAGGAAGCAGAGGTGGCCCTTCTGAAAGGTAAATGCTGCTACTGAACCCACCTAAAGTACCCTGAGGAGACTTGGTTTTCTGAGTGATCACTGAAGACCTTTAACACAAGATCTATTTTTTATCTCTAAGTAATTTCCTAGTAGATTTTGGACCGCCTTCCCCAAATTTTCTTAAATTTAATGTAAAGATGCCAATTCAGTCTTCAATGCAATTTAACTTGTGCCATGTAAGCACATAATACGTGATGTTAAATCCAGAATACATGGATGTGACCGAACAGAGTAATTCCAAAACTGCCAAGCTGCTGAGCTTGCCTCAGGAAAGCTGAACCATCAGAGGACAGGTAGTTCTTCTCTTTCAGATAGGCTCGCTCAAAGCGCACACAAAAGTACCTTTGTTACAATAATTCCTTGGATGAACAATGAACGCTGTTGTTGGGATGCATCTGATATCAACGTAAGATGAAGGATGAATTTTGCCAGGTATTATTTCTCTCCTAAAGATCATGTTTGCTCTCAAACCTAATAAATTTGAAACAAATGTGATCGGGGGTTGAATAAAATTACCTAAAGCATCCATACCTCTTGTTCTGTAACAGCGTATCTATAGCGCTTCAAGGCAATGAAATCTTGTTTGAGCTGGGATTAAAATTTGTCAGGACAGTCAGGACAGCGCAGTGAAGAAAGGCAGAACCACGTTTTTATGCCACACTTAGCTCATAACTTCTGTAAGAAAGAATTCTGGATTTATGTACACATGAATTGCACTTAATGCCCCTATAACTTGCTCGTTCATCTTCTCTGAAGTACATTATAGAATTGTGACTGAAAGCTCCGACATTCCTGTGTTGAAACTGCTTTCAGAGTAAAGCATTGCAGAGGGGCTTCCACTTCCTGAGCAGCCAGCCATGGCTGCTAACATCATTTGGAATACTGCATTCTGACAAGTGGGCCAACTCACCTCTGAAGAGTGCAACACTGCAGCTGACGGGACCTTTTTGCAACTAATCACCTGAGAAATGTGCCTCTTCCGAACTTTCTTTGTTCTTCTCCCAACACCTCTTAGGGAATTAGAAGGAAATATTTTGCTCTACATTGGCTCTTCGTTCTCTTTGTACATAAGACCTGTCAAAAGTAAGGCAAGTACTTTCCTTTCTATTACATCAATAAAGAAGATCTCTCGAGGGTTTCTGGAGAGCCATGAGGCAGGTGAACAGATCTTTTAACCTAGCACATCCAGAAACACGCAGTGTGGTCAAGGACTCCAGGAACAGAACTGCTGAGGCTTTTTAACCTGTTGTTCCAATAATCCTTGAAGGCTGAGTGACTGTTGACATCACAAATATAAATGTGAGAGCCCCATTTTAAACGGTAGGAAAAGAGCCCTCATGCAAGTGGCTAAAACTCTCTGTACTTTGGGCTTTTTTAGATGGGGTATTTTTGTTACTAGTGTTATGTTAAGACTTTTAAAGACAGTCTGTGAATGCTACAGATGCAAAATGAACTCTGGAAGCCTTTGATGAATTCCTGTAATTCTCCAAGGAGTTCTCTGTCAAAGAGAGGTAAGAAATAGAAAATAAACCCTCTTATAATTCCTCCTTATGCAATACTAAACATACATAACAAGTGTGCTTTTAGGGCAGACCACGATTTCTTCACCTCTGCAGGCCCATGTGAGATTTAAAAGGCAAATTGACTATTTTTTAAAGGATTAAACAAAAACTACTGTGTATTTTCATCACATAATGAAGTACAAGTTCTTTTTTTTCACACCATATGCTTGACTTGCTCCTTATTGCAGAGCACATGCAGTATATTGCCAGATGAACACATTTCATGCTACAAACCGGTCTGACCAGCTAAACCTGCACTCAGAGCTATCAGACAGTGTGAAACTCAGAAGTATTATTCCACTGGCCTTCACTCAGCATGTGTTGCGTGACAATTCAGCTGTGAATATGTTTGGAAGCGTTAGCTCAGAACACAGGGACTTCTAAACCCAGCACCAGCAGGTCCCTCTGAGGTATCTCTATCAGACCTGTCTCTAGGAGCCTTACATCACAAAACAGTAGTTTTCCTCCCCATGGTTTCACACTGATGGGTTTATTTCACTTCTTTTTAAAGAAAGCACATGTTGCACTGTTGAAAAAGGCTGAAGGAGTACAGAAACCTAGCAACTGAAACCCAGGCTGGCAGAGCAAAGCCGTCTTGCTTTGTGTCCTCAGGTCTGCTAACTTCACTCATACTGGGATCTCTAGCTCTGGTATTAGCCTGGAGAACTACCTTAATGCTGCACTGTCTTTGCAAACAGAGTCTAATTAAGTTTCATACACATAATGTCATACAATCATAGAATGGTTTGGGTTGGAAAGGACCTTAAGATCATCCAGTTCCCTTTTAAATTCCAGTCTGTAAAAACAAGCTTCCTCCTTAGTAAACATCCACAAAATAAGAAGCAGAAGGGGAGCTTCAACATCAGGGAGCAGGTAGGGGGGCCATTAGAAGAAGGAAGCAGCTGAGGTAACATTTTCCCTCCTATTACCTCTGAATAAACCAAACTGACACAGAAATGCAGGGGGCTTTGGGCAAAAAAGCTTGAGGGTTTCCTTCTGTTTTCTAACAAATATGACAGGGCACATACTCAAGAAAATAGGGCATGTTTATTTGTTTTGATAAAGCTATCCTCTGTTGTATTGCATCTGCAGTTGGGGCAGGATGTAAGCAGAAGAAAGAGGCTTTTAAAAGATCTATACTGCACACACACACACGCTTACATCAGTAAATATACACAAGGGCATGTAAGTAAGTAGTGATCTAACTTTATGTCAAAAAAAGAAACACTGTGAGCAAAGGCTGAGAAAATATGAACCAACTGCAATAAAAACGTCAGTGTGTGATAGGTGTTGCAGAAATAAAACACACCAACAATGTAAAGAGTTTAATGTGCAAACAGGAATACTTGACTGTGCTCTCTATAGGCAGCATTCATGACAAGCAGAGAAGGATTTTCATGGTAATTGTCTGGAGGATCATATAAATGTGTTCGTATCAAAAGCACACTTAATCCAAAACACGTTTGTCAGTTTGCATAGGAAGACAGTCAAGCTGTCATCGACTGTGAGGAAGCTCAGAGGAAAACAAAAAACAAGCTCAAAAAGCCCCATCAGGAAACACAGAAAGGAGTAAGAAGAAACAGGTTCACACAAGCAAAGGGCACTCAGAGACAATGTAAAGCTGAACCAAAAAGTAATGAAGTCTGACAAGCAACAATCAGTCCTTTCTGTTATCAGATTGCCTTGGAAAACAGGACACACTTCTGCTCACACAAGCCCCTTTTAAAGCTCCTTCTCACACATCAGGCCTATGCCCAGAGGGATGTCTGAGGTGACACAAGGCCCATGGTGTTAGAAATAACTGTCTCATTGGAGAAACGAAGTCCACGCTTTGTACATACACATGCAAATAGTGACGAGCAAACCATGCTCAATTTAACCCCACAAACCTACAGTCTTAATTGCACAAGTGGCTTGTAGACTCTGCAGGCCAGCCTGCAAAAACCTCCTGAAATATTTACTACATGCTAGTCCTGTGTAAATAGTAATAATAACTCAGTGACCTTTCCTGCTCTGCATTTCGAACGTATTTATTAGGAGCTAGACAAATATCGCAGGCTTGTAGCATTCTGCCTCCACATTCCTCATCTTCCTCTTCCAGTTTACCAGAGCAATGAGGAAAGAGGAGTTTTTCCTCCAAGCTTTTAACACTTCCAGCACAGATTCTCGCACTATCTCTCCCAACTGGAGGATCCATCTTTTAGCACAGGGCCAGACAGTGATTTCCTCCTTCAATGTAAAGCAGATCAGTGACCCACATTGCTGGAGAAACCACACCAGCAGCGGAGGCTACAGAGGCAGCTGCTTTCAGGCCAGCAACAGCATGCTCAGCATGAACAGACTGTACTAAGATTTTTCTCCCACACACAAAACCAAACTGTTCCTGTGCCCCCTTTGTGCTGACGGAGCCTGTCTCTTGCTTGATGAGCAAGTCGCTATTTAGAAAGCCATTTCTCAACTGATTTTGGAGATCCACAATCGTGCAGAACGGGCAGCATTGGTTCGTATTCAGTGGTGATTTCAAAGGTTCTTTGTCCTGGAGAGGAGATAGGACCATTCACCAGCACGCAGAAGTGCTGAGTACACAGCTGGAGCATGCATGGGGGAAGGGAAACTGCATGATTCTGCAGTTCTACCTGTGAAATCCATGCAGTTTTGAACAGTGACCACTTGGCATTTCCACTGCTTTGCAAGTGAAAACTTTCTAACACGTTTGCTAGACTTATTTGGTCGGTTTTAATTCCAAGAGGAGAGAGGGTGAGTGCAGGGAAATGTGAAGCCACACGCACGTGCTACATAATTGGTTTTCAGCCCCTTGCAGCGCACATGATTTGCAGTAACATGCTCTGCACCTCCTTACTAGTTAGCAGCCCAATCCAAGACAAATACATCAGGAGAGAGAGGAAAAAGCTGTGCACACAATTAACCACACAAGCTTGGCTTTTTTTACCACGATGCTCACATTTTTCCTACTACCCAGCTGCTAGATATTCAAGAGAAAATAGGGTGCACTGTAACAACAGGCCACAAGGCATAAAACCAGTAAGAAACCTTTCTGCTTGGCTCTTCCCAGGGCTCTCACTTGTACTAGGAAAACGTCACTTCGATGCCCTGTTTGCATTCCATTTCCAACAACAAGGAGGAGGATGGAGGTCTCCGGTTTCTATGACAACCCAGATGGGCCACAATACAAGATACTTACAAACGTTCCACCGCGGGGATGCCAGATCAAATTAAGCCTGAGTTTACACTACTTCAGAGAAACTAAAATGAAAGAAAAAACCCAAACAAAACATGAATGTCAGAGGAAGGATGACATTTCCTCAGCACACTGTGAAAGAATCCTGAAAGTAGATGATAAAGAAAGGAGGGATTTTTCCCTGCTAAAATAAATAATAATGTCAACGCAAACAAACCAAGCCCCTCATTTACATGAGTAAATGTTTTCATTAAAACTAGGCTACTGGGAAATTACCAGCAGACACTAAAAGCAAAAAGCAGGCCCCCAAAATAACATGATTTTATTAATTTACTTAACTCATTATAAACTGGCAAATCTGGCATCCCACCGTTTCATAGGGCTTGTTTAACACCCCAAGTTATATTCTCAGACAGGGTTTTTCTGTTGTTTATCCCTAATTTGGTTTTCTGTGACATTTTGCAGCACATACTCGTGCAGAAAACACTCCATATTCTACCTGAAGATGTGAGATATTTCAGTAACAGTAACAAAACCACCAACATTTACTGTGCGCTCTTAGTAGCACAACGGGTCAGCTATTACAATGGTGAGGTGAGATGACTTCTCGAAGGCACTGACTCGGTGTGCTGCGTAGCTGCAACAGGGAAGCCACTTTAGGCAACAGGAGCAGAATGCCTTCTGAAGAAACACTTGTAAAAGCTTTTTGTAAGCTCTTCAGATGTGACATACACAGATGTGGCTCCCAAAACAAACCCAGTTAAACAATTTCTTAATAAATGTATATTTTAAAGCATATTATTTTGTTTTTTAAATCTGATATAAACTGGGTATTGTCTTCTCTTTTTAATCACTGTCCTATCTCACGTTACTCACCTTTCTTTCTTTCAACTTAATCACCAGGTAGTTAATAGCCTTCATTAAATACACGATAGGCAGCGAGGCTAACAGTAAGACATATAACCATGGACTTTTAGAGGCTTATGTTCTTTGGGGAGAGGAGAGGCAGAAGAGGAGAAAAAGGCTTAACAGCTGTGCCTAGTCAAAATAATCCAAAATTAGAGGGACTGTAACATTTAAAATTGGAACAGAGAGCCCTGAAATCCGGGTCTGTGCAGATATCTTTAAACACTTTATTAAAAACTGCAGACACTCACTCTTCATAGAGCAGCACTGCTAACCAGTACTATTTACACAAGGACTAGGCAGCCTGGCTTGCAAGTGCCTCCTCATCACCCAGGAGGAACAGCCACCCTTCGCACCATCAGCTGTGCCTCCTCCTGCGGCCTGAGCCTATTCCCCTATTTAGAGAATCATAGAATAGTTTGGGTTGGAAAGGACCTTAAGACCATCCAGTTCCAACCCCCCTGCCATGGGCAGGGACACCTCACACTAAAC
>JANHGB010008920.1:22246-33484 GCA_026283785.1 Coracopsis vasa
CCTTCTGCGGCTGCAGTCCCCCCCCCGAATGGGTTTTTAATGACCCGTTGTCTTGATCATTAATATCACAAATGCTGACACTGGTAGGAAATACAGCAATCAAAGGGAGACCCTGAGAGGTCCGGGAGCCACAACAGTTTCTTTCTCCCCTTTGTTGCCCTGCAAAACCAAAGCAGCAGTGAGGTTTTGGCCTCCCGCAGTGGGCAAAGGGAGGGTTAACTCCAGCAAATTGCAGAAGCTCAATTAGTGCAATTAGGAGCTTGAAAACTAAAGCAGCTCCTCCTGAAGCCAGTCTAGGGCTGTAGGCTCTGCCTGCAGGCTCAGAAGCACTCCCACACTGCCCTATTCCCTAGGGCTTGCAGCTTTTGAGGGCAGCCTATGTTAAAGAGGGAAAGGGCAGATTCCCACTTTCTTTGCTTCATCCTGGGCTGGAGGCTTTCTGTAGACATCCATGACATTACTCCAGCGTATTCTTAGAGGAAGAATCTGGTCCAGAGTCCCAACTGGGAGAGATTTCATAAATGGATCGGAAGAAAAATGGTAAAATCCTTATTTTTCCCCTTAATTTTTCAGCATCTTTTCGAGTGCCCTCCCAATAGTGTGTGAGCAGTGAGCACTAGTCACATCCATCCATCCCCAACTGTAATTGTTTTACTGTGTGACAGCACTTGCCTTTTGATAATCTCAGAAGGAGAGCAGGGTATTAATATAACAAATCTGTGGCTGTCTACAGGGTACCACATTGCTGGCATGTCATAGAAAGTATACATGGAGGGCTACTAAGATCCCATTGCTCCGAAACTACCCTATGTATTAAGAACTAATGAATTACTACTTGATAAATTAACTGGCTGTTGGAAGAAACTGGTGCTGGCATATGGCAACTGTCCCTCATCCTGTGGCATATTGCATTTTGCAGCTTTTAGCCTCATACTGTAGCTCTTTGGGGGATTGGAACTAGATGATCTTAACGTCCTTTCCAACCCTAATGATCCTATGATCTTGGTAAATGCTTTGCAGTGACCATGTGTCACAGTGCAGGTAGTAGATGCTCTGCAGATCCCCTGCATTAAAGGTGCCTGTGACAACAGGGAGCTGGATGCGACCAACATGATCTTTCCTGCTGTTTCTAGTATTAAAATAGGAGGTTTTGATCCTTGTGGTGGTGGTGTGGTCCCTGGCTCTTCTGAGTCTATACCTGCAGCATCCCTGCGCTGCTGTGCTCTGATTTGATGTGTGGTCCAAGCAGCATGATCCACTGCAGAAAAAACTGACTCCATCCTCCTGGACACTGTTCTCTCATCATTGCATCCCCCTTGGGCACCCCTCACTGATGGGTTTGGAAAACTACAGGGGCTGAAATAATACATGTTCTTTCCAGTGTTTCAGTTTCCAGCTGGATCAGGTGTGCTGCATGGCGCTATGTTGGCACAGATTTGTGCTCACACAAGGGGTAGGTGTCAAGGGGATGGGAGCGAACAGCCAAGGCTGGTAAAGGGCACAGGGGAGGTCTCTGGTCTGTCGTACATTGCTACACCCAGGAGAGGAATGTTGCTTTCCCTGCAGTAGGGTAACAGCCCAGCAATGCTCTTGACAGTTGTAGATTGGAAGGGGAAGGGACTCATTTCTCTGAGTTATATTAGATGAGTGAAAAGTGTTTGCCTAAGCTAGAATTTAATGAGAAAATAGGGGTTAATAACCTCCAAGTCTCAGCTATTCTGGGAATATTAGCTTCATTTTTTATTCCCTTCCTATCTGATTTATACTGGTGTGCGTTATCATTTACCGAGGTGCCCCATCTGATGCAGTGCAGGATTGGGCTCAGAGCTGTCATCTTTCTCCAGCAAGATACAGGATGCCACTCTGGGATAAAAGAAATTTACTCCCAAGTTTCCTTCTTCTTTCTAAGCTTCCCCCCACCAAATGATTAACTTCCCAATCCTCTTGCACTGCAGACAGTGTTTGTGCAGCTTTTATTACCTGAGCTGCTCTGGGAGAGGAAGTTCTGTACCAGCGGTGAACCACACGTCTCTCCGGAACATCTCAAGCGGTTGCATGTCTCTCCTTTTGCTCTCATTCAGGCTTCCTCCTTGAGCCACTGCAGGAAGAGAGGCAGACTGCCCTTCCAAACCACAGTAATGTACTTTCCTCTCCCACCCCTATCAGTCCTTTTCAGATTCAAGTGGCTGGCACCACCGTGGTGCATGTTGATGCAGCCTGCAGTCCCTCATTGCAGAATTAGATGCCACTTGGATGCAGGCTGTCTCAGCCTGACAGCGTGATGGATGGTGTCATAGGTGATCCAATGTTGACACCTGATTATCTTTTCTATGCCCTGTTGCCCCAGCCTCAACACATTCATTAGGTCAGCATCTGTTTGCAATAGCTTCTCAGCATCTGCTCTTGGTTACCATCACAGGCACTGAGGTGTGTGGACTGACAGGGGTGGAATACCTGGGAGGAGTTTAAGCTTATGAGGTCTAAGCGTGCTGCTGGATTGATTTATAATTACACCAATCTCCTCCCACAGGCCCTTTAGCCTTGGAGGAGCTGCTCATATTAATGCATTCATGTTCCTGGAAGGTGTGAACCTCCAGGCTGGGGTTTTCTTTTGCTTTGTCAAATCAGGGACACTTCAAGGTGGAAGATGGTCCAGATAGTGGGGCTGTGACTCTGCCCAGGGATAGCTCAGTGCTCAGGCATGTCTCCTTTCTAAGCTGCAGAAAACAGGCTGTGCTGGTTGGGTTATCATCTGTTTTCAGGCTGTGTTTCTCCTTGCACACATTGTATGACATTATATTCTTAAACACATGGGAATTCATACATACTTTATTATGGAGCCCAGAATAATACAAGGGACCTTCTCCATGCAGAGTTCAATGGGCTGTCGAGCTGCAGCCTCTAGTATCCAAATCTTTCCTCTTTCTCAGGGCAGAAACATGTTAATATTATTAAGCACATCTGCATATAGCATTCATACAAAGGCATGTTCTTTCCTATGTAGAGCTGGAGGCAGTCCTGCATTTATCTGTGACTCCTGGATCCTGGCAGGCTCCAACTGTGTCAACTTTGCAGGTGCCATACACTAACTGTCTGCAAGCACAAACTTCCCATCAAGGGCTGTTGTATGGCCAAGAATCCCAGATGTCCACAGTGTATGCACATGGTGGCTGTCCATGGCAGGCACAGTAAGTCAGATCTCTGTGAGTGCACAGGTTCTTATAGCCACACTGAGCATGAAGGAGTGACCCAGATCAGCCTAAGAATAAGGGTCAAATTGGATTGGGGTCAAAATGGAAATGTATCCCTTACTACCTTGACAGATATGTTAATGCTGATATAAGAGTCGGAAATCCTAAGAAATGACACTTTGGCTGCTGTAATATCAAAGCACTTTTTGACCCTTGCCATTCATAGAATCATAAAATAGTTTGGCTTGGAAGGGACCTTTGAAGCTCATCTAGTGCAACCCCTCTGCAATGAGCAGGGACATCTTTAACTAGACCAGGCTGCTCAGAGCCCTGTCCAACCTGACCTTGAACACTTCCAGGGATGGGGCATTTACCAGCTCTCTGAGCAGCATGTGCCAGTGTTTCACCACTCTCATTGTAAAGAATGGTTTCTTTATATCTAGTCTGAAGAGCTGTGTATTTGTGTCTAAATATTGCCTCTGTCCCCATCCCACAGGCATACAAGGGAGAACACACACAAGTCCACAATCTCACCATCACAGTCCATCAGGGACCCTGGTCTCCCAACTATGAGTGGTGGGGTCTCTTCAGTAAAGATGTCTCACAAAAGATGCCTCTCTGGCAATAAGAGGAAAGAAGAGAACAGTCTATGCCCTCTAAGACCCTCTAGCAGAAAATCTGATCTTTGGAAGTAGTTATTGTAACTTACAATATGTCAAATCTAATAAAAGACCCAACCACATCAACAGGAGCAGCTTTATGGGCCAGTGGAGACTATTTCTTGACTTACTTGCTTGGCCTCCTGCAGGTCAGTCTCTCTTTTCTGCCCTTGATGGCACTTTAATGTTCTCACCCTTTTTTCCAGGCAATGTTTAATCATAACCCATCAGTGACAGCGTTTGAAAAGCTTCTCAGTCCTGCCAGTGATTCAGTGCGGAGCATTGTGGATACTGGCAGCAGTGTCGGATGAAAGGGTTCTGGGTGATGCTCACTGGGCAAGGGTTAAATTGTACCCATGGGAGGGCATTAACAGACCATCAAGGGCATGTCCTGTAACTGGAGCTGAGTGCCTGGCCTGAGATGTCTCCTCTGATAGGCCAGTGCTGATGCTGTATAGATGAGACTGAGGAAACCCCAAGCACTGGCTCTAATAATTGGTACAAGCTAAACATGACCTCACAATCTCCATAAATCCAGTTCTAACCCCCTGCCATGGGCATGGACACCTCACACCAGACCATGTCATCCAAGGCTCTGTCCAACCTGGCCTTGGCCACCACCAGGGATGGAGCATTTACCATTTCTCTGGGCACCCTGTGCCAGCATCTCAGCACCCTCACAGGAAAGAACTTCTTATCTCCAACCTGAACTTCCCCTGTTTCAGTCTGAACCCATCACCCCTTGTCCTATCGCTACAGTCCCTGATGAAGAGTCCCTCCCCAGCATCCTTACAGGTCCCCTTCAGATACTGGAAGGCTGTTTAGATACAGCCAGATGTTCAAGGCACTTTGTTGGACTGGGTCTTTCCACAGAGGTCAACTGCATGGTTTTGCACGGAGGTCCACAAAATAAGGCAACAGCACCATGTCACCAGATTTCTACCTTAAGTATTGTAAAGCTTTGGTATTTTACATAGGACTGGATAGGACTGAAACAGTTTTCAATTCATTTAAATGATAGAAAGCCCCTTTTTTAATATCATGGAAAATTATTAGCGCTAGAAAACCGCACGAGTAGCTCATAACTTGGGTTCAAAATGGCTGTATGATCCCAATATTTAATTAAAAAGATTAATCTTTGAGAGTTCTGAAGAAAACCATGGCAAACAAAGCCTATTAATCTGGGTTTAATGCTGTCCTCCACCAGTCACCCACTTACATGGTAGGAAAAATGTGTGTTAACTCAGCTATTTTTTGTTATCATCATTTTAGAGAGGGGTTATTTATTCCAGTGAATGGCCTTATTTTTATAGCAAGTATACAGAGCATTAATATTAACGTTACTTAATTGTTCTGGAGGAAAGGCAAAGAAAAAGGGATGGAAAATGAGGAGAAAAGGGAGGAGGAAAAGGAGCAAAGTTGTGATCTAAAGCCCAGGAGAGCCAACGGGAAAAGACTATGGACCAAGCCGCAAAATCACTGTTATTGTCTCATTTCTAACATTCTTGCATGGAATTAGGAACTGGATTGTAGAAAAGGCAGGAAACTTCTTTACATCCCACTTGAATGAGGTGATTTGAAAAGGAAAATGATGCCTGTGGATGGATCCTCCCCTAAAATAGCCACTGATTCTATTCCTTTCTTCCCCTCCCTTCTGTACATTATGAAACACAATAAATCAATGAAAGCACATCTGGGGTTTTATACACAAAGCTGACAGCAGGGTCCAGGTTTGTTGGAGGAATTGATCAGAGACTTCCCTGGTAAGGGATGTGAGCTTGTGAAAATCCCAAATTAGGGAAAGATGCTCCATCCACAGTGGAGCTTTGCCAGCGGGAATCTGCTGAGGATCCCACCTCTCTGTATCGGAGGGGAAGGACCTTACTTAGAAGAGTTAATATGGGGGCCATTACAAAGTCAGCACGGGCCAACTCTTGCCATGCTGTGGGAGCAGAGATAACCATAATCTATCTCTGCATTAGCCTCCGAAATGACAGCTGTGTGATCTGTTGCTTTAGTTCCAATAGTCCAGCATGCAAAGCAGAGCACTCACACAGGTTTTCAAGGGAAAGCAAGGGGTGGGGGGAAGGAAGAAAATGATTTGTTTTTTAATAGCAGTTAAATGTCACCATATTAATTCTTGCAGGGTAGAGAACACCCCGCAGGCTTAACCTTTAGGATTACTTCATTCCTGAAAGCAATAACAACCCTCTGCATCGGCCAGATAACCAGTGCAATGAAATCGCCATTTACACACTTAGTATCAAGACACATCCCTGAGTGCGCAGGGTTTGGTTGCAATCCCATCCTGTCCAAAGCTTCTTTACCAACAAGTCCAGAAAGCAAGAGGGATGATGATCACAAATGATGCCCCAAAAGAGGGCTGAGTGAAACCCGAGGTCACTGGCAGTCATCACTATTTAGCTGATATGAGAATGGAGACCTCAGAGCCCAGGTCTGCACTGGAGTAATTTGGCTGCGCACTGGTCCAAGAACATCGTAGCCCAGTGCTCAGTTTCCAACATACATCAGTGTCATCTCTGATCACTCTGATCCCAGCTGATGGAGCCAAGATCCCTGCTTTACCTCTCACTGCCCTGCACATCTTATCTGCCAACAGAATGGCCAGAAAAGCCTATGGCAAACGGCAGAAGGGATTAGCATAAATTGCTCCCTGAAGTTTGCTTCTCAACAGGTTGTAGGGAGGAATCGTGCCAGATGCTCAACTAACGCTAAGTTAGATCCTGTTTATACAGCCAAGCATCTGCTTTATTATGTTTTAATATTTCTTTAGGTGCAGCATACTGGAAAAGGTCATTACTAACCTCAGCATCAAACTCCTGCCACGGGTAAATCAACAGAGCTTCAAGGTGTCTTTCTGCTTGCACAGCATTAATTAAACACCAAGCCCAATAGCGGTTAATCAATATGTGGAGAGACAGTTGAGTTGTAAGATACTCCTACATTGTAGGATGCCTGACACAATCCTCACCATGTTTTGCCTTTGAGCCTTGGGGCATTCAAAACACAAGTTACTACAGATAGTGTCTAACAGGCAACACTGGGGTCTAGATAAGATTTAAGCCATTTCCTCTTAAATACCATCACTTTATCCTTTTCCTGCGTGTCCATCCCCAGCACATATTCATTTAAAGCAAAACCAGTAGTTAAATCAAACCCAGCCTAAGCTACCAAGCTCCCTTCCTTCTTACTGTTCTCTGAATCATTACTGCAATGAAACTACTTGTTTCCTTACCCACCAACTTCCTATTTCATGGAAACTAATATGGCTTGGGTTTTCAGAAAGGCAGAAAGGAGTGCAGGTAAAAATAGCTTGAGAGGAAACTGCTCTAGGTAACCATGTCCCAATCTTCTGTCAGCACGTCACTGCAAGTTACTGCTATAGCTCTGCTGAAGGAGAGATGTGGATGTGGTAGCAGTGGAAACCACGTCAATCAAGCTGTGCAAGTAAGGAATAGATCCTGCCTACGACACAGCCACTTAAGCCAGAAGTTGGAAGTTTTACATACAAAAAAGCTGCTGCTCGGAATGGCTTTTGCTCTTGTGCCAACACAAATCAAGGAGAATGGGTAAGGAAAGAGGCTGTGCTGGGCCACAGCAGTGCCATTTGGAAGCTGAGGAGATTTGGCCTCAAGGATTGGGTTGTTGATAGACTGGAGATTAGCTGACACACCAGGCTGAGAGGGTTGTGCCAGGTTAAAACTGCACATCTCCCTTAAATCATTCCAATCCTTGCAGCAGGCTAAGAGCTAAACAGGTCCCACTTAACCCTTCCCTTGCTCTCTCATCTCCATCAGTCAGGACACGAGGCACATGGCCTCGAAGCCTAAAATTTGCCAATGGTCTTGGAGGACGCAATCTGTGCAACCCCATTTAATGGGAAGCGGTGGGAATGCCATCATTGGAGCTGGGATCTTGGAAAGAGATCCCTGCTTTGTTGCAGAATTAAGCAGTAAAGAAGCATTGCCCAAAGGAAAGAATGAACTAAAAAAAGATCAAAACATGAGCTTTATAATGGAATGATACTAATGAATAAAAAAGGTGACTCTTATATTAGATTTTCATCCACAGGACACTACCAGTTTTTACATAGCCTGAATAAAACAAGAGAAAAGAAAGTGGTAACTCTGAGCTATACAGAGAATATAGGGGGATGGAGAGAGCTTCATATCAGTTCCTGCACCCTGTTGAGGGTTGTACCCTATGAACCATCTAATTAGCTGCCCAGCTGGGCCAAGAGGGTCAGGAGAAGAGATTACAGACGCGTCTTTGCCTTCTTCTTAGTGGCACTGAATTCCCCCAGGGCAGAACAGATGAGCAGGCTGCTGTTACTCCACATGTCTAAGTCATTACAGTGCTGCCCTAGGGCAAAGGCATCACTTACTCCTATCACTCACTGGTGTAAGAAACAGCTTAGATTTAATCCCAAACTGAAATTAAGAAGTGGTTGATCTCAGCCAGATGTCAGTGACAGTGGAACAGATACCACCTAAAATACAATGCTATTTTGGAAGAGCTTTATATAGCAGCTATGCACACAAGCTTCCTCCCCGAGCCTAATGGCTGTAGAGCTGTTATGTGCAGCAGCACACTTACTAACACATTGCATCTGCACAAGCCACATATTTAATCCACAGACACTGATTTCTCAAGAGTTCTGCACCCATCAGTTATTTTCAATCCTTCCAAACATGCTCATCTGCTAGAAATGGGTGACAAACACCAAAAAAGCTTTTAGTTTTCAATCAAATCTCAAAATGAAGGGGTAATAACTGAGGTGGGGTATTAGAAGAGTCCTTCTTTCCACGTAAACACAAAGGCCAGCAATCCCCATCAATTCCCTCATCATAAAGATGCAGTAAGAAACTCGGATTATTCTCTTCTTTGTTCTAGCAAACCTCAGCAGCAGTTGAGTAATGGTCTTGCCACCTTCCACTGGAAGTTCAGACCCTCCTAATGACATGATGATGTTTCTTCCATCCGTGCACACACCCTTCACACAAATAGAGGCTGCCCCTTGTTGGGAAGAAGCCAGGAGCTCTGTAGCATGTCCAGGAGGATCAACTTCATCCTTATTTTGCACCAGGAAGCATTCTGAGGATGGCAGTGTGATGCAGGCCACAGACCAGAGTATCTATCACATCTGAAGCCTCTTCCTTTTGAGTGTCTTGTGACCTTTCCCAAATCACTGCTGTCCTTTACAGCCCAATTCCCTCTTCTGAACTTCCGATGTTATCAACTCTTTGTGTCTCTCTGGCATCATTGTAGGACATCCTGGGACCCACAGGAAGAACACAAACACAAATGGGCAGCTGATGACTGCACTGCTCCCGCTGTTGGCTTATTTTCTAGTAGCTGCCACCATAAAAGGGGTTATACTTGGTTCAAGGGGCTGTAGCCCAGCTCTCACCCCAGCTGCAAGCACACCAGTCAACTGGATGTGAAACACTATGTGCCTGAGCTTCAAGGGGAATGGGGGGAGGTTGAACTTCAGAAGGAAAACTGATAGTTCTGAAGGGTTGTTTTGGGCTTTAAAATTCATTCTGGTGATGCAGGCAATTGCCTCAGTGCAAACAGACTGCGGTGTTAAGAGACCATTTGATTTCCTAAATCCAGAGCCTTCTGCAAAGGAGCTGCTTCCACAATTTGGCTGATTACTGTTAGGAAATAGAAACATTTGATCTATTATAACCACTACACACAAGACAGGTTTTTCTCTTGCCCCTTTTTGAAGTGCTAAACAACTGATTCAGGGCCTTCTCCTGAAGTGGCTTTGTCCCATCTCTTTGATTTATTGCTCTTCTATGACGGGATTGAAATCCCTCCATGTTTTCATGACTCAGAGATGCTGATTAGGAGTTATCAGCCGCCAGCTTGAAAAGGTGGGTTATTTCGGTACTCACTCTTTGAAAGACAGATCAGTGTTTAGCAATGACTGGTTTTCCCCAATGCTCTTTGGGGGAATGCGTTTCCTTTATCATACACTTTATCAATATTCATTCAGAACTGTTGAGGGAATCAGCACAATATTCCCTTCCCTCCATTCTCTTCTCTTAATAACTTTTTTCTGCTTAGTGGTTTTTTTTTCCTAGGCTGTGGTTTAATATTCTCTTTGGACAGTAAGAAATATTACCCCTGAATAATGATTTACTAACTTTGTCCCTTTATCCTTGACTCCATTATTATTCCTCCTGGATTTCCCTCCTCCTCCCTTCACTGAACATTTGTATAGTCTAGGGGGAAGTTTCACCACTCTCTTAGTGCAGAGGCTACTGAAGGGATGCCCTCAGCTCTACACCCTTTACCAAGTTGACTTTTCTCAATAGGGTTCAATGGAAGAGTCAAACCCAGACTCAAACACTTGCATTTCGTTCTCCGTGTTGCACATGATCAGGTCTGCGATCCCTCCTGCTATCCCGCAGTTCAAAGCAGGAATACCACTCGCTTTGCATTGTAAAGCACTGTGAGCTCTCCACACTGTTTCATGTAAAGAAATAAAGAGAATTATTATTAACACTGTCTTTTGAGTAACTCAAGTCAAAGTGAAGGGAAAACCTGCAGGAAGCTTCAGAATTTAAAGACCAGGGAGGAACATCTTCTCTGAACTCCTCTATAGCACAAGCCATCCAACTTCATCCTTTGCAATGACATTCCCAAGGTCTAGGCTGGAACATTTCAGGGCTGGCATAGGTGTCTGAGGAAACACTCTGACTAGGGTTTTGTTATGTTGTTTCTGCATTACCTGACACAGAATCTTTCCAGAATAAAGGTCTTTATGTGCTTCTGGGATGGAAATAATAAATAGGGCAGGCTGTCTACGGTACCAGTCAGCAGAGGTTCTAATACAGGGATTAATGAGAAATGAGAGTAGAGATTTGCATAAAAGAGTGTCTTTAACAAGTGGATTAGTGAAGGAAAGGGTTTGTGTGACTCAAAGCCTTGTCACTGTGCATTTCCCACCAGCAGTCAGGCTGCTAATGCCCGATTCTCACATAAAGCAGGGCCCAACCAGACTATTCCAAAGGTGTTGCATTTCAGCTCTCAACAGAGCTGTACACAAGCACACGTCTTCATCCACTAATTGTGACCCTACGCTTACCATCCTTGTGCCATCTCTTGTTACTACTATGTCTCCCACTCAGTAACCATCAGGAGATGCTACATCTCGCAAGCAGCCAACAGTGGATCAGAGAAAAAGGGAAAAGTTGCTGTTACAAGTCAGTAGCAAACATCCTAGTAGGGTAGAATCACAGAATCCCAGCCTGGTTTGGGTTGGAAGGGACCTTAAAGCTCATCCAGCTCCAACCCCTGCACAGGCAGGGACACCTTCCACTAGAGCAGCTTGCTCCAAGCCCCTGTGTCCAACC
>JANHGB010008922.1:0-15566 GCA_026283785.1 Coracopsis vasa
TGCTCTAGTGGAAGGTGTCCCTGCCCATGGCAGGGGGTTGGAACTGGATGAGCTTTAAGGTCCCTTCCAACCCAAATCTTTCTATGACTCAGTGAACCATATTCATTAATGGAATTTACCCGTAGTTCACAGTTCTCCTTATAAATTTGTCAAATACAAGCTAATTCCAATGAGTCATTGTACTGCTGAAACCTGAGAGAAGCAACTATTTGCTAATGGCACCACGAATTACTATGTACATAGCTACATGTAAGCTACTGTAGCAGCCTCCAAAACTCCTGAATAAAACCTCTGTGTGCACATAGGGACAAATACTCACCTTGCAACTTTTGTTATGCTTGTTTAATAATCCTTAATAACTTTAAGATTTCACATACCCTTACAAGAAAAGAAAAAGTCACACACAGAGAGCTACTCATATTATTGTTTACAGCGCAAAGGGGCACTTCCATCAAGGTTTTGGTTGGTACCAATCAAGTACCCAGGGAATGAAAATGCACAGGTAGATAAGATATAAAAACCTGTCTTCACATTGTCAGCAGAGACTTGCAGATTCAGAAGTTAAGCACCAGTCTTCTTCACTTTTAAGAAATTAATCTTTACCATGAAAAATCTAAATTTTTAATTGATTTCTCCCCTCACCTCTAACCTGAGGAAAGCCCCAAAGCATTAGGATCTCAAAAACAAAAGATTCAATGATCAAACAGGAATAATAAAGAATACCAGATAGACTACTACTAAACTTGAGGGATGTAAGATTTTTCCAATCCAGAAACACCTAAACCACGTGTAACCAGAGTGACAAGGCTTTGTCCAAACAACAACAACAAAAAAAAAAAAAAACCAAACAGGAGCTTTTACAAGTACAATTAAAAATTTATTTTTCTCTTTCTGCATTGAAGTGAGTACACGTTCATACACAATGTACCAGGGCAAAAAAATCACCTGGATTCTAACTAAGGTTGTAAGTGTATTTTCCTTTATAACAGTCCAGAGCGTCAGCAGGGAAATGAAGAAATAAATACCCAAACCAAAAATCTAACTTCGGATGGTATACCTGAAGCACCTCTGGTTTTACCCACCCCCAAAAACCCCACTCAGAGCACACTTTTGGCAGAAATCCCTGAACATACCCTCCCTCACCCAAAAAAACATTCAGTACTTATTAAAAAACAGGCTCAGTGGCACTTTCTCTTGAATATGACTTCAGTAACATTTTGAAGTACAGTGCACTTGCACTGTACTTCACTTTGCTGTAAGGCTAGCTTAGACATAAGGCAAACATCACCTTAGCTTTCAAGTGCTCCATGCTAAGATACCCTTAGTACCTGGGGTGTACTAAGTATAGAGATGCCTTGCTTCCTTTCATTGCTTTTACTCCCAATGAAAAAAGCAATTTAGGGAGATGGTGTGCTATACTCATGATGAATTGCAAGGTACTAAAAGGTTCAAGAGAAACAGCAGTGAATGAAAATGAACAGTATTCACATATCCAAAACTTATTTCCATCACTTAAATAATTTTATCTGCAATTACAAAATACATACACTTAAATATCTTTGTAAGAAATGATCATCTAAGGTATCACAGATTATGATTTGCTTTTGATATTCTAACTGCCCTAACTCTGGCATAAAGATATACCTAGACAGTGTTACTACCTAGGGTGCTTTCCTATTATAATTAATTTTCTTAAATATACAGTAAATTCTCTCTAGCTGTTCTGATAAATAGTGCAAATACAGACATTCTTTGGGTCACAATTTTTAAATATTACTGCCAATGCTATCCTCAATTTAATATTGTTTTAGTAAATGAGTAACAAAATATTGTAAGTATACACATTTTCTAACATCTGTTTAGCAATGTGTTTTCCTCAGTTACCTCAGCTTAATGCAGATCACAAAACATGAATAAGCTACAATACCACTCACCTATCCAAAAGATATGTTCTATTTATACTTAAATAAATATATTTAGAAACCTACCTTTAAGTTCCCCATTGCTTTCCATTTATTATTATTATCCAATGGCATACTACATCAAATCATGATATCAAAATATCTTTAAAGACAACAATCACTTCGGAAGTATTGCTCAAAGGCGATGACATAATGTTTTGAGAACCTATGCGCATAAGTTAGACCTATATAGAGCTAGCACATTGTATAATAGAATAGTTTATGCTTCTTTTAGAGTCAACTACTGCATTGCCCTAGCAAGAGATAAAATGCTTATCATTACCCAGGTAGGAACACAAAGCGGCCCTGTGTGCTATCTAATGTTGCTCGCTGGTTTTGCACGTCTATTTGAAGTTACTGGCATCTGATTGCTAGTTCCGTTAGTGGTATTTGTTGCTGAGCCATTCACAACGATGTAATCAACTTTGTTTTCCAATTTCACAAGGCGTTGTAAGATGTCCTCCAGAAGAACAGCAATTGTTCTTTTAAGATCAGCTGAAGATAATGGAAAAAATAACCAAATTAGATCCTATTATTTGTGTGGAAAAGAACTGCTATTTCAACACACATCTTAAGACTTGCTATTCTTCCCACTTTGGGGAAAGAGTGCAGATTAGTATACAAGTATAGAATTAAAGAGCTGCTTGATTTTTCTTATTTTAGGCAAGGAAGATACCACACCATAATAGTGAACTCTGAAGGAAGACAGAGTGCAAGAACAAAACCACTAGTTGGAACATTGGACTGGTGACTTTTCGAAGACAATATTTCAAAGTTAATTTGACAACAGCACTAGGATACTCAGCTATGACACCTTTTAGCCTTGGACAGCAACAGAATATACTTACTTTCCAACATAAAAAAGGTAGTTCTAAATAATAGATCTGTACCACAGAAAAACAGCTACAAGAAAGTATCTTACCACTTTTTACATAAGCTATAAAGAAGGAAAATAAAAATATCCATGTATTTAGACCTATATTGACTGAAAAATAAGAGAAAGGACAGTAAAAAAAAATCCCATGTTCTGGAACACAAAACCAGTAACAGACCTCTCAACAAAAGCTAATTATGCTGTTGTCAATGCTATCTTCTCTCAGATTTGGAAAAAATGAACAAACTTGCCAGGTTTTACAAGGCGTTAAGATCATCCCAAAACACACGCAGACACAGTCTTTCCCTCTGATTTAGTTCATCAGTTCTTAACTAACCACAGAAATTGGGGAGTAGAAATACAGGTACGAAGAAAAAAGGTATTAACCCAGATAAAATTAAAATACTAGTAGTAAAATACAAGAAAGTCTCAGGTCAGTTTCTCCCTCTAAAACTAACTAGTTCTGGTTTAGCAATGTTATCTTAGGGGCTGGAAAGTAAGTTACAATATGAACCAGAGCAGGGTCTGCAGTCAGTGACACAGTGGGCCATGTAGTCTGTAGTACCATAGTGAGGAAAGGAACTGCCTATTCAAGTTGCAAGTCTGATGTTCAGCATGTAGATCAAGAGTTGACTTCATTATTTTTATTAAACTTCAGACGAAACCTCAGAAGGCAAATCTCATTTGGAAATACACTGCAAGGCTTACGCAGCAGTAGAAAGCTGCAGTACACAAGGGTTTCTAAAACAAATTACACAGAAAAGTAATTACACGGTAAAGACAGGAAATCCTTGAAGACAAAAAAAAGGGGGGGGAAGGAAGAGAAAAGGGGGAAGAAAGGACAAAGAAGTGGCTGACTGGCAAAAATGTTAACTTAATGAATGAAAGAATTTAAGACTGGGACATTTTAATACTGCTGTCCTCCTCTTCAGTTGCTTCCTGCTCATCTTGTCATCGGACTCGCCTCCTTGTTCCTGAGCAGCAGCCAAAAGCATTCAGATCCACTTTCGCTCTTTGAACTCCTACCAAAGTGCCTTTTAAGGGCATCCTACAACTGCTATAGCCCACTTTTTCAAGGATTCCTTAAGGGGATCAAAGTACATTAACATACGTCTTTACATATATTCTTTTAAAAACATATTTCTTTTTAAACCTCATACTTCCCTTATGTTCACAGATACATTTTTTAAATTTGACAGAACACAGGTAATTTCTTCAGACCTAATACCTAAGAGACTACCTAGAGCTCACTGCAGCCTTCCCTCAAAAGAAGCTATAAGGGACCAGAGAGTTCCAATTAAGACAATTTTATAGCTTTGCTGAGAAGATCTTAAAACTATAGTCTCAAAGCTATCTTTTCTGTATTTCAGAAGACGATGAATAGTGGCCACATACTTATCAGAGAGATACGATGCAGCAAGTATCAAAGCCATAGAGACAAGGGACCTTACCTCTAATGGCTACTTCTAAAGCAAGAAGAGATTCTCCTAAACTCATAATTGCCTTGCAGTCTCAAGACTGCAAACTTAACCAATATGTTGGTTTTTGCTGCTTTTTTACTACCTAAAGAGAATAAAATTAAAGAAATAAAAGCAAAAAGTTAACAGTGAGGCATAAAAAGAATCTGGAATGCTGAAGTGGCTTAATCTAAAACTGTCCCCTTATCAAGCATGTGCTTACTCCTCCCCCTTATCAAGCATGTGCTTACTCCTCAGTAGCTTAAGATTCAGAAAAAGCACAATGCTTCTGTTAATCCTGTAAGTAACAGTAGATACCTGGAGAAACCTAAAACATTCCTGTAAAACAGAAATCTCATGTCTCAAGCTTGATTTTGTATCACATCTTAATCTTCACCTTCAGTGAATAAACTAAAATCAACTTCATTAATACAGAGGGTTTTTCCTCTTAAATAGCAGTACATATTACTTTTAAAAAAGTATAACTTTACAGTTTGCAGGGAAAAAGGGTATTTGAATAACTAATGTTTGTTTTTTGTTCTTACCATATCCAGCCATAGAGGCTCCGCCACCACCATTCATCAAGTTTTTATTTTCTTCTGCCAGTGCTTTGACATATCTTTTGCTTAGATCTAATATCTGTCCACGCAACTCGGCACTGCTTTGGCGTCTTGGATACTGAAAAGTGTAGCGTAGCAACATCAAACCCCAGATGATGCCAAAAACTAGTAAAAACATGCTCAGTTTCTGGGACATATTTTTCCTTGAAAATGCTAGAAACATTTCTGATTAAGGTCACAGGTGTATGTTAATTTCAAGATAAATAATTGAATCTGGCTCTGTCAAATTATATTACATTATAAACAAAAATAAGAGCTCTATGAAGTGAAAAATCTTCTGGCTTGATCACCTTGAATACATCTTCTTATGTTGTAGTTGGTCTGGACTCCTGAAATTTGTAAAAGATCGCTTGGTTATTCAAAACTGCTACAGTTGTGGAGATCAAGGACAAATACAAGTTTCCAGTACTATCGCAGTCTAGCAAACAGTTGTGGATTTGTATCGGCTTAGTATCAGTCATCTTCCCATGTTATTTACAAGTTTTCCTCTGATTTTACCAAATTTTATTCTTCAAACCCCAAACTTTTATACTTCTAAGAATCACCTGAAGTACTTTAAATACCATAATTTGAACTGACATTAAACCCAAATGCATTTCACACAAAATGCAATATCTAGAAGAGACTTGTAAGGGACTTATACAGAACATTTTGATAAATGTTATATCATTTGTATACACACACAAAAAAAAGATCTTGTGAAATTCTTCACTTGATACTTACTCCTCACTTAGAAGC
Organism: Coracopsis vasa; assembly: GCA_026283785.1. Lineage (NCBI taxonomy): Eukaryota > Metazoa > Chordata > Aves > Psittaciformes > Psittacidae > Coracopsis > Coracopsis vasa. Next base: position 5,651 of record JANHGB010008922.1, read on the forward strand.
ATAGGACAAGTATAAACAGATAAAATGCAGAACAAGGTTTCTTGGTTCATTAGTTAGTTCAAAATTGGGCATCATCCTTTTCTGGTTTTGTACAGCATTAAGATTCTTTTAGATTTTGTATCTTGCTAATAAATAAAGAAATAAAACCAAAATTCACTGACACAGTGCAACCATTTTTAGCACTTTACTACCACTTTAAAAATGTCTTACCATAGCAGCCAATTATGATCCCTTAATAGATTAAGGCTTCTGGAGAAAAATAGATGGTAGAAAAGCTTCAGCAGTTAAACAGCAAGTGTCCAGACAGTTTGAAGCAATATGAGCCAGACATCTTCAGGGAGCTCTGCACTGGAGAAGGACAAAAAAAAATACAAATTAAACAAAGTGCAGGACTAAACAGACCTTCATTTTCATGTGGAGTGGTTGAAGTTTAGGGCTTCAAACCACATGCCTTTAAACCAGAAATTTTTAACTTAACTTGAAGGGAAGAACATAGAATCTATTTCCATATTATTATATATGCATACATTTAAATTCTGAATATACGATTTCAACATACTTAAAAAATGGTAAGAATCTCACAAAAATACGTCCCTCTTCTTGTGTTACCGGGCAGTGATGGCAGATGTTCCAGATTCATCATAAATGATACATATGTACATATATGCTTATATACATTCTCTTATTCATTTTTCTCCCCCAGATGACTCTGATCTTTTCAGTCTCTTTACATGCGCGTACCTCGTATTTCTCAGTTTCAGCCACCTCTGAAACTTCTCCAGTTATTCAATAATTTTGAGAGGGAATTTCTATTATTTAACGTAGTCTGGATAAAGCTACTTATTTTACATAATAGTTACATTTCCCCTGTTATTCCCCATTCTTCCCCATGTATCGCCTGACATGAGTGCTTTTCACACTGAAATTATACATTAAACGGTGTTCCCCACCAGACTTTCTATAGTGGTACTTCAGTGTCTGGTTTTATTGGACTACTGAGACAGAATTCCTTACCCTGCTAAGCACTCATCTAAACTTAACTCTGCCTCCATGGCATTTTTCATTGCCTCTGCTGACCAGTACAACTGGCCTTATGCCGACACACCACAGTTTGCAGCAAATGCAAGTGTCATTCCAGCAGGGTTCCAAGCTGTGCTTGTCACCCTTCATCTTCACTCCTCAGATAATGCTCTCAATAGGCAGGCCAAAATGACTGATTCAAGTAGCAAATTTTCTAAGTGCTCTAAAATCAACATGCGTATCTAAATTAACCTGAAAGTTACCAGCCCAAGGCAGGGGCAATATTAGGACTTGGATGCCAAAGCTGCTGTAAATAACAAGTTATTGTGCGTAAAATGCCCTATAGTAACTGCCAATACATAAAATCTTACTGTTGCCACTGCAAGTGGCAATCACAAGTCATTTAATGAGGAATAGCTTACTTCACCTCAACGGTGAGATATGACTGCACACACAGACAGATAGCCAACATGCAATAATCTGAAATCCCACTGTAAATTCAGTGTGGTGTACTTTGGTCAAAAATTGTGCTTATCCCCCCAAAAAATACTTAAGACATAAATTTGTCTTAAGTACATAAGAGAGAAAACAATAAAAGCTTATCTTCTGCAGTATCAGCATGATTATTTGGAATTGTGTGGTTAAAGATTTCCTGAAACAGATCCTCCCGAAACATGAGCTAACCAAAACTTCTTTTCCCTAGCTCTTTGCCAAATCCATGGCTCTGCACTCAGACTTTAAAGCATAAACTGTACCTACATCATTATGCACCCTACACAATTCCTGAATAGTATGAAATATGATGGAACACATTTACATATAAGGTCCAGGAGTAGAGTTTTCACATCATGGCTCAGAAGACCAAACAGTATCTCTCAAGAAGAGACCACAAGTTTAAACCCCTATTCCAAAAGTCTACATTCTGCATTATTAAAAAAAAATAATAAATAAATAAAAAATTCTGACAATAACATATCTTTTGCAGAATGTAAATTAAGTTCAGCTCTTGACAGATCTCCAGCCATATCTCATCCTAAAGCATTTAGACAATCTCACTACAGAGCTTTGGAATGGAAGTAATTCAGCATCACACTGTAAGTAAGATCACAAGCCAGGACAAGAACCGAGCCAAAAGGAACAGACTGCATAAACTCCAGCCAAGGAGCAGCAGGAATTGCAGACTGGGTCTCTGCCATGTATATTTGATTCACAGTGCACATGCTGACTACCGAAACTAACAGAAATCAAGGATTTAACCTGCTGAGCAAATGGCATAACACCCAAATACTGACACAGGGCAAAGGAACTGGGAGTAAGGTGCACCAAAATGAAGGGAACTATTTGTACTTGTCACTTTTCCTATGCATTTTTATAGGCTATTCCCCCTAACTGAATTTCAGTGTAATTTTAAAGTTCTGGAGATTGGGCACTGAAGCATGCCCTTCTAGTGACCCATAACACACTTCCTGCAAGAGCCTCCCAAGATTACACAGTGTAGAGCAGCAATAAAAATAAAGGCAAGCTTACACCTATGTGTTCTGCAAGTAGGAAAACAGGGTATTGGAGCAGCAGGTGTACATATTAGGAAGAAAATAGCACAATAAGTAAGATGAATAGATTGGAATATTCTTTTGCCTCTTGGTCCCCTGAAGGGTCAGTGCTTCTCTACATGAACGTTATAGTTTAAACAAAACTTGTCCTCAGAATGGACCTTTGATTTTAGTATTTCAGAGGTAATATCCCATGAGATAAGAGCATACATGTGAGAAGGGAACTGTAAGTCTTGTGATCTTTCCACTCCCTTGTTCTCCATATTCCTCCTTACCCACCACTCCCTAAGCAAGGAAAAAGGAAGCTGAGACTTCCTTCTTCATACCAACTTATCCTGGGTAGGAACCCAACCTCATCACTCTCTGCAGAGACCAACAGGAAAAAAGGGCACAACAGAGCTACACCTTGTTGGAATTCCTACCATCTATAATAATAAAGACTGAGACAAAAGAAAGTCAACCATGAAGATGAAGGAGTACAGCCATGACAAAATTCGAAAACCTGAGGAAACGAAAAAACAAGAACAAAACCAAACAAGATTGCAAACAACAAACAAAAACCAGTCAACTAAAACAAACAGAACAAACACATACCAAATAAAACTGCTGACCTGACTATGCAGGCAAAAGGTCAATCCAAGAATCCATAAAGAGGAGAATATCTTCCAGATAATCCTTTCAATAGGCAGCCTGAAGTGACTGACTCAAGTGGCAGTTTCTCAAAGTTCTTTAAAATCAACATGCATATGTATCATTCTGAAAATTTACAATTTGGAACTACAAGCAATTCCTGAACAAAGTATCTGAGACTTAGTCTGCCTTTCACAGACATAAAGTTTGGTTTTCTTCACTGTTGCCACTGCTGCTTGTCTAAGAAATGTATTGCCAAAGCCTGCCAATGTGGATTTAACATTGTCCAGCAATACCACAACAAACACTGACGTACAGCTGGCAATGAAACCAATGAACTAAGGCACTCAGCAACTCCAAAACAAAATCTTGTCTCTATCCTCAGAGCTGCGTTCCAACATCAGTCATGTATAAATTATATTACTGAGTGCATGAAACAAAAAGAACAAGGGCCAAAGAAAAAGCAACAGAAAATCCATTTTATGTTCTGTAATAAAGCAAAGTTCTAGTATCTCTGATGCTCCTTAACTGAACAGCAGCATCAGACTTCAGTTTGAACTGACCCATCACCATGAAAACCAGCCCCTACTTACAAAACATCATACTTGAAATTTGTTGGAGTCTTCCTCAGATTCTTCTTTACTTATTCCCAGCAAAACCCAGAGATTATATTCAAGTACAACACAAAAAAATCAAGTCTGTAAGGCAAAGGAATGCCTTGTATGTCCTCTGAAACATCTCAGGGTATCATGAAAACCAGGCATACTCAAATCCTTAAAAGGTTACAACGCACCTTACAGCACCATCAGTCCTGCTAGTCAGCTTATGAAAGACCAGTACATGTTTATCATTGTTTTTCTATGCCTATATGAGACACTTCTATGAAATTCATTGCAGCAAACATCTCTCAGTACAGCAAGATTGCTGTATAAACATACAATAAGCTATGTTGTAAACAGGCCCAATGATACCTCACTGCAGTAGCCAACCAAGGTTTCAGAAAAACAAAATTCACATGGAATTACAGAATACCAGGAAATATTCTCACTGTCCAATCAGCTCTATCCTGTTAGTTTCCTTTTCTGCATCTATTTAGGGTGAGGCCCTCCCACAGCCAATTTACCTCTGTGACCTCCAAAATCTTTTGTTTTCCAACTTTAAACTTTGAGCATCACAATCATTCAGCTGCCAGACATTGTGCTGACCATTCTGAGCACAGACAGGCTAGTTCTGCGTTATTTGGAAACCTGTCAGTGCAGTTGTTGTGCAGCAAAGAAAATGGGAATTCTGAAGAATGACTGACACAAAAAAAGCACAGAACGTAGTCACTAATCAATTAATCTTAGAAGACAGGGGCAATGAAATAAGCATGCAGGAGCTCAGGAGCTACATGCTGAGACTTTTTGGAATGCCAAAAATGATGTTTGCAGTCTTAGACGGCTATTGGTTTGGCAGTAGGAGAAAAATCTGCATGAGGTGCAGCTGACAAAGAAGTTAAGTATGTCCTGTTTCGGAAAACCACAAGTCCTGGCAATACACAAAAACTTCAGTTCTCCGTTCCTATAACACATAACACAAACTCCCTCTAACAAATCATCTTACCCACATAATGCATTATATAAAAATGGCACCCAAGGAAGAATCACTTTCATCATATTTTTAAGAGCATATGAGTTCTTAAAAAGATGTCATTTTCCTGTACTGGCACATCCATACTAGTGACTTTTGCAGACCAACACTGCCTTTTGGTTCCTAGGTTCATTAATCAGGTTCAGACAACCGCACAGCACCATAAAAGCACAGAATATTCTACTTGGAAGCAAACAATTAACAGAAACACATAACCCCAAAGAAGTGAGACCACGTTTGAGCTGTATTTTGATGACATCAGCTCTCAGCATGTGAAGTATTTTTATTATTGTTACTGTAAAACTTGGTCAACAGAAAAATGTCACCAGCAGGGAGGGAAAGAGAAGGATACCTACTGACAAAACCTTAACAATGCCTGACACACCAAAGCCCATCAAAATGTTGTACCTGTGTGCTGATGAGACTTGAGGGTCTTCAGAGACTGCATCATAGATTATGTGATAGAAGACAGAATTTATATTAATAGCCACTAGGCTCAAGTGAAAAAAAAAAAAAAAAACAGCACTATACAACACACTGCCATCTTCAGAATAGGTAACAACGCATATTTCTGTGAATTAAAAAAGGCTGCCTTATCAGAATGACAGCTGCAGGACTGCAGGTTTTAACAGTTCTGTACCACTTTTGGAATGCACTGACAAAGGAGTCTGCCTAGTGCTTGGTGTCTTTTCCAGGACATCTATCTTTATACCTTCTCCCACAGCATATGTTCCTTCACTCCCTGACTGCATGCCCCAGACTTGAATTACCAGGAAATGCTGAAAGAAAAAAAAAAAACAACAAACCCTTGCCTTATTGCTACCCATATTTCGAGGAATAACTTTAATAGATATTCCAAGTGAAATCATAGAAAGACAAGAGGTTTAAGGGAATAGCAAAAACAGGTAACTACCAAGAAAACCTTTTCTTTTAGTGCTACAACAAAGAAAGAAGAAAACCTTCTTGTGTGCTACTGCCAGTCCCCTCACCAGTCTCTCAATGAGGTGCTGCTGATGAGCTGCTGGGACAACCTCAAACATATCTTAAATCAGGAAGTTTTACCTCCTACAGGCTTCTAAGAACAGCACAGAACCAATTTGTTTTGTAGCTGGACTTTGAGTTGAAAGGAAAAACATACTGCTTTAGACTTGAAAACCCACACATCAAGTTTACAGTGGCTCTGGTATAAAATTATCTGAGTGCCCACACACTAAATTACCTTTTGTGCTGACTTGTTTCTAATTTGAACGCATGTACTCCTATTTGCATTGGTTCTATTTTACGCTTTGTGCCAACAACTGGTTTTTGTTTTGCATGTCTAAGGAGTCTGCTCAAGTACTTTTTGGTACCTTAAAGTATTCTAGCTTTTTTTCCAGCACCTCTCCCCTTTATTTTGCCTACTACTCTCAGCGAATGCTTTTAAAATAAATCAGCTATTTAAGAACAGAAATTCTTTGTTCCTTGCCTGTGGGCAGTCAGCCAAGATTCAAGATTTTGAGAGGGGAAGTGACTTGGCAAGGGTTGTGAAGAAAATTAAAGAAAGCAGATATCAATGGGGACAGTATGTTATACTTGCTGAAGTCCCCCTCCTCCCACTGGATCCATCTGGGCCTCAAAATGTTTCTACATCTCTGTATCAGCTTCTTTAAAAAAATAAATAAATAGAAATCTCAGCTTCATTCCATCTGGGACACTTCATTACTTCTTTATGCTTTATCGCTGCTGTTCAGGTCACAGCAGTAGGACCCTTGCTCAGAAGAAACACATGACAGAGCATGTGGTACCTTCTTAAGTTCTTATTTCCCAATAAGACTGCCACAATTTTTTTCACTGCAGTTGAACACTAGGCTATGACAAGTACTCCCCTTCAAAGCCTTAACTAGTACCTCTACTCCCTGAAATTTCACAGCTGTGTTTGCATCACTCTTTCCAAAGCCCTTGGCACCCTGAAACTTCCTCCTGAGATGATAATATTCAGCTAACTGTAGTTAGTTTTAGACAGCCATACCTGCAATTATGAATGTAGGCTACTGAGAAGAGAGAGATTTTCACTGAACATTTTAAAGAGAATTAAAAGCAAGTGGGGTGTCATTAAAGCAAACTAAAAGGGGAGGGGAGGTAGGAGTCAACTAACAAAGTGACAGCTGCAGTAGCAGAGACTGCCACTGCAGAACTGGTCATACATGTACACATGGTGCGACATCTACACAAACACAATTACCATAGAATAGTAACAAAAAAGGGAGAGAGTAAGAATTTAACTTGTCTTTTTTATTTCAAGAAACCTGCAGAATTCAGCTGAGTATGGATGTGTGCAAGGTTTGTTTCAGTGGTAAAACTACAATACAGACCTGGCCTCAGAGTCACACTCCTTCCCAGGAGACTGATCCATTTGAAGATTTCAGTAGACTAACACTGGAGGAAGCATTAAAGACAGATAGGTTCTTTTGTTCTACATCTTTTATTATTTTAGATTGACTTGTCAGTTTATCTTAGCATAGTGAGGCCACAGCTGTGTGCACTGCAAAATATTTCATTGTTAAAATTAAGTAGAAAGTACCCAGAAATTTAACTGGCCTATTTTTATAATGGTAGCCTCTTACTTCTTCCGTATTATGGAAGAGACCAATTTCAGTGGAATAAGTTTTAAGTCCTCTTTTCTTGGCTCTGTTTCCCACAAGCAAAGTACCCATTTAGTTCTGAGCAACCCAGAATTAATCCTTTAAATTACACAGGGAAATGGCTATATAAATTCTTCATAAAGTTGACAATCACGAATTTAGGAGACCATTAATAATGCTCATATGAGGAAACCCAGCTCATGTAATGGTACAAGTTTTCAATCACCGGTGAAAAAGCTTGTCAAATAAAAAATACCATATAAAGCACATTTTAGCAGTATACTTGTACTAGCACAAAACACATTCATTTGAATGACTGAGCACCACAGATTTTTGACAGCTACTGAAAACAATTTAATGGCTATTTCTGACACTTACTAGTCTTCAGATATACTGACTACATGGCTGACAATTCAAGCTGACAGCATGCATTTATCCTACTTACAGCGTGGGCAAGATGCAAGAACTAGTGCTCTTAACTGCTCTTGGAAAACGTGCAAGTGATCACGAACTCCAGGAGAAATATCTTACTTTTAGCAGTTAAATGACATCCAATCCCCAAGCTAAATCAGAAGCTTGTGAAGCTAGTACCAATGCCTCTTTCAAGAAGCTAAAAGCCAAAAGAAGTCTCTAAATGCAGAGACTACAAAAGCTTTAAAAAACCAAAAAGTAGCTTTATTTCCAGCTGTAAAAGCTTTAGAAAAAAGACCTATTTACCAGACCAAAGGATTTCCAGCCTAATTGCTTAATCCTCTGGAGTGCTCAAGTACCTGAAATTAATTATTAAACAATTATAAAGTGTAACACATAAAATAACAAAAAGAGGCCAGAATAATTTAGTCTTTATACACATGGGTACCTCCAGCAGTCAAAACGGAAACAAAGGTAGCAATAAATTTCCACATTTGACCTAAAACTGAAATTGCTCCACTTGTGACACTTGAACTTACAATATATCATCATCTTCTTCATATTGTCTCCTTTCTTTGACATTCTTACAAGAGCAAAACAGCAATTCAAGCCATTTGCTCCAAAATAAACATTACAGTTAGAACAAATTGCATGCTTAGCTATTATGTTCAGCACATTCACATTCTGGAGGTCCTGTTAAAATAAAGCCACAATTCCTACCAAGCTCGCTTTTCACAGTGAAAAATTGCCCACCCCTCTCCCAATTCACCGAGTGGACAAAACAACAAAACCTCAACACAACAACAAAACCCTAGTTGTTAACATGATGTAAATTGCACTAAGGCAACTCCACATTATGTCATAGGACCTAACAAAAAATGCTCCCGGCTTTGCTTTACGGCATACAGACACAAAAATTACACCCCATTCTAGCTGTCAGCATTTTTTAGATGACAAAATAAATAAAAGAGAATTCACAGGATGCTACCATGTTAGATTAGGAAATTAAAGATAAGAAAGTTTATTAGTAATGAATTATTAATGAAGCTACAAAAATAAGGTAGACTGAATAATACATTATAAATAATTACAGAAATAAACCTAATGGCAGATTAAAAGCATAGTTTAAAATATCAGATATTACAGTTTTATTATATTGCAAGAAAAAACATTATTCCGCACTCCTGCTGTCATGAAGCTCCATATACTATGCTCTCCTAAAATTAGATGCTTCACCCATTATTTTTTTATGCAGGCTTCTTAGTGCCAGATTACTTAACCTAACGTGACTAAGGATCCTACCTTTGCTTGAATAGGAATTAGAAGAGAATTTTCTTCTTTCCAAGTTCCATCACATCACTGTAAACATGCTTTTGAAAGTTATGTCCTGACAGCACAAGACAGACATCAATCCTGCAGAGTCACTGCAGTCATAGTTTATGACAGATGAGGAAGGAAACCACAAAACCCTTATTTCCTTCACTGCTTCCTCAGCACCCAAGGACACTGCACCACAGCCCTGGCTCACGGCCGTCCAGAAGAACGCACCACCCCCGCGCACCTGAGAGAGGGGAACACAGCCACCGATAGCCCGAGCCGGGGGGAGCCCGACCTGCCCTGCCGGCAGCACGACCCGCAGCGGAACGACAAAGTGAGGGAAGGAGGGAGGAGGAAACGCTGACGGCTGCACAAACGCCAACGAGGGAAGCAGAAGCACGGCCAAAGCCAGGAGGTACACAAACCTGTGCCGAAGCAGGGGACTAGCCCGACGAGGAGAGCAAAGCGGGGCGCTCAGGCGAGGTGAAAACCTGGGCTTACCCGGCAGCTGCTGCCAGGCTGCGGCCGCTCTGCTCCCCACCTAGGCCAGCGGGGGCCACCCCGGCTCCCCACACGGACTGACGGGCCTCTACCACCCTCACGCCACCCGACTCAGCTGAAGGCCCTTCCTTCCTCAGGCAGGGGCACAGCTGTCTCGCACCCCACTCCTATCAGCCGCTCAGCACGGCACCTCAGAAGGAACAGGGCCACCCCTCAGCAAGCACCCCACAGCAATAG
>JANHGB010008924.1:0-15867 GCA_026283785.1 Coracopsis vasa
GGCTGGCCAGGATAGAAGGTAAGGTTGTTTGTGTTCACCCCCTCCTTCTCCACTCCCTTCCCTCCTTGCAGTCTAATGTAAGAGCAGAAGTGACAATTTGTTTGGTGTCTTTAAAGAATAATTTGTCTATGTTATTTAATAGAGATCCATGGCACCAAGGTTCTGGAGTGCAAATGAGCCTGCTGAGTGATATCCATGCAACAAGCCTCTCAAATCACTTCTGGAGAGAAACAGAGAGAGGGAGAGAGAATAAAAAAAATATTGCTTTTTAATATTCAAAAACAGTTTGCAAAATTTAATCAAAGCAGAGCAAAAGCTAACATTTTTACCACTTTGACATTTTTATTAGCGCTTTCATAAATTTTTAAAACATGAATGGAATTAGTTTAACAACAACAAAAAAACCCCGAAAAACAACTGCCTGAAAACATCTGGAAGAGACAAATAAGAAATAATAAAAAAATAAAGAGAAAAAAAAATCCAACTCCTGTGAGTAAAATTAGCATGAGGAAAACGCAGCCGCTGCGGAGGAACTAACGCAGTTTTTGGACCCTGGCTGCAACCTTCATGACCCACAGGCGGAAATTATCCTGAGGTCGTACATATGAGCTGATGACATCACCTCGCTGGCAGGCAAGGGGAGGGCAAGAAGCTGGGTGGGTAAATGGAAACAACAAATAATTTCAATAGCTAGGAGAAATACTCGATTTCCATGGTGGACAGAGCCTGTGACCGCGGTAGAGCAGCTCTCCCCCCTTGGAGGAGCAGGCACACAGCCCACATCAGGGCACGTGGGGAGCACATGCCGCTGGGATGGAAAGTTAGGGGGGGGAAATGAAAATAAAATGAAGCGTCAACAGTGCTGAAGTGCCCAGGTGTAGACATGGAGCAGTCAAGCTGCAGAGGACACAGGGCTTAACCATTTCCCCACAGTCGGCTGCGCCAAGCTCTGCCATGCAGGCTGAGGCAGAGCGGAGGGGTGGATGCATCCTTCCCCACAGTCGTACCACCCCACAGGGAGTCACCAAGTTTCCCCTGGAAAGACATGAAATTCAAGCTGTTGGCTGGAAGAGGAGGAGGACATGGAGGGAAAATATCTGAGCATCACCCAGACTGCCTGATGTGGTGGAGCCAAACTCACCGGCTTTAGCCCCCACAGGGGGACCCTTGGAAACATGAGAAACTCAACCTGAATAAGAAATGCTGGACACAGCTGATCCTCCCTTCAAAAGAGCTACCACAGACAGGCTCTGAAAGCAGCAGATTTACGTTCAGAAGGAAAACACACCGCAAAGTTCGAAGCCAATGCACAGGATGTCACAACAGAGCCAGGCTTAACCCCAAGATAACACCACCCTGTCCTTCAAACCATGCTGGGCCAGCTCATTGCGCCTTAGGTTGGCATCCCACCCAGGGGCTGATCATGGAAGCAGGTAAGCCCACAGCAGGGCAAGAAGAGCATCCCTGCTTCCAGAGGGGGACACGCACCAGCTGGATTTCACAGCAGGACTGCGTTGCAATGCTGAGATTGGTCCTAAGGTACCAGAAACATCCTCAGGGGCCATCAAGTGGCTGGATGCAAAGTGAGACTGAAAGACAGCCCTGCTGCTGATCTGATACACAAAGGCATCACTTGCCTTCCAGAACCAAAGGCAAAAAGCACTTCCAGGAGGGTCAGATTAAGACAAACTGAGGAAATAAAAAGCTGTACTAAAACAAAATGTGGAAAATCTAACAATATCCAGAATTACTGCAGGTCTGTGGGAAGCACATGGCCAGGAGCAGGGGTGGAACCCCAGGAGCAACTCAAGTGTCTTGGGAGAAAGCGCAGCCGCTCTTTTGGGCTTATTTGGTCAGTTTTGGAAGCAAGCGGTAAAGGACCTTTCCCAAAAGGCTGTTTATCTGCACACTTCCTATAGCAGAGATTTTTCCAGTCTCTGGTAGTGTTTGCTCCACTGGTATCTAAGGCAACAGATACCAGCCCCATGAAATCAGCCCCACTCCTCACTAACGACGTTAGCCAGTCCTGCAATGAAATTTAACCTGTGACACTGCTGTACTTTTCATTTAAACTTTCATTTGGAGAGAAGCAGTGTTTGGAGACCCTGCAGTTTGTCCTGCTAATAAAGACAAGTGTTGGGACCTTTAAAGGTGCCATTCATCTTTTGCCTTTATTAAATTCAATTTTCTTAAGCCCATGATACATCATGAAATTAAGAGTTGACATTCCTGCAGAAACAAAAATATCTATCAACCATAAACAGAAGGAGGGGGGGTGAAAGAGGCCTCTATTACCAAGAATTTATGGCTTTAAGTTGATCTGTTTCCACTTTTTTTCTCTCTCCTGTTTTTTTTGTTTTACAAGCATATGGTTTGTTTTAGATATCCAAAATGTTATTACAGATCTAGAATTTCATTAGTAATTATTATGAAATGGTGAGCACTTAGACACACACACACAACCCCCCAAAAGACCGGGATGCAGGAAGGCAGCCGGGCGCTCTCTCACATTTCACAGCAGCCCCGCAAGCTCAACACACTCAGCTCCATCAAGGAGTATCACACTCAGCTCCATCAAGAACCTTCACTGCTTCTTTCTGGGTGGGAAAGGTAGAGGAGAGAGTCACCAGGGAATTAAAAAGAGATGCTCACTGACACTTCCTTTCTTTGTGTTAGTCTCATCATCCGTAACCATTACCTTAAGATCCTCACCCATTTCCACTTCCAACACTTGAGTACACATTCCAACTTCAGCGGTGATTTGTGCCAGTAGCATTTGGGGCTCCTAAATGTTTATTTATTTATTAAAACCCCCACAGATTTTTCTTCTAGCACAACCAGAAGTTATGGATGTGCTGAAATAATGCTGAGGGTGTCCAGAGGCTGCAAATAGCCGCCAGCTACCAGAAGAACAAATGTACCCGTTTGAATTTTGCGAGCACTGCAATTAGGTATTTTATTTAGCCCTGCAAAGTAACTTGAAAGGAAATCCAGGATTCAAACCAGCAGCAATAAATAAGCAGCTTTTTATTTTCCTTTCATTGTCATGAAAAGTTGAACATGTTTTCTGTTGAGAAATTCTGCACGCGGCTCCCAATTACAGGCATTTGCATTTATATTGTTGGAACACAGAGCTTCTAAAATCAATATTAACACGCTTAAAGAAAAAGACATTGGCACCCTGTCCCTCCCCTCAGCTGCGCCCCCAAACACGGGAACAATAGGATCCTGCAGAGCCGGAGGCTTAGACATATCCATTACCAGGTCCACTCTCTTTACAACAATCTTGCATTTATGATTTCGTGGTACTTCAAGCAAATCCATGTGACAGCTTGCTTGGAATTTCTGCCTTTTTAAAAAAATAAACTAAACAAATGTTCCCTCCAAAAAAGATGTTCCAGGTGGAAGCCTCCTATGAAACCTGGCTGTCCCAGGCCAGGGTGGCAGCAGGAGGCTGCAGGGTCCCTGTGGAATGGCGAGGGGCTTCCTTTTAAGAAGGATTTGAAATATTCATAAGGGCATGTGAAAGCAGTGCTATAAACCCACCCCTTCCTTATCCAACCATCCTAAACGAAACTCCCCTCCCTTTAACAGCAGAGAAGGGATGCACAAATTCAGCTGTATTGATCTTCTTGCTAATAAAAGAAATGAACAAGCACACAACTACGCTCGCTAAATAATTTCCTGTAATAGACAGATCTCTGGAGTTCAGAGAAGAAAGTGTCTGAAGTTACACTAATTCCCACAGAGGAATCTTTCTGCTTATCCTTTCATTTTTGGAGCACACAACATCCATTAGATGAAAAGAGCACAGTGCCCAGCGAGAGCTTCCTGGCTCTCAAAACCTTTTAATCCAGAAGCCCACATACAAAGTGGACAGGGCCCACTTCAGAAGACCCAGTTACATATTTGAGGAAGATCGTGTGGCCTATTCAGTTAAAAAACTACCAGAGAAGAATTTATCCCTTACTCCCACCCCTATGTGAAGAAGTTTAATAAACACAAGAATAAAAGATGCCCATAAAAATCAGAGCTGACTGTTCAAAATGCAATAAAAACAAGCAGAGGCCATTGAGAGAAAGGGATTTTTTCTGATAAGGAAAAGCATAAAACTTCCTACCAAAGGACTCCTTTGCACCTTCAAGAAAGGTAAGGGCAAAAGAGGCAAGGGAGTCTCCACAGAGGAACACAGCCTCAGCACCAGCTCATTTTGTTCAGGGATGCTTCTTCTCCCCCCCTCTTTAAAGAAAAAAAAAAGTCATTTTATGCACAAGGAGCTTATTTCTTAAACAAACACTCGTGGTTTTGATTTACACCACGGGCTGCTCCTAAATAATTTATGGCGGGTTAAATTTATTGCACAGCCCTGGCCGGCTGCAAATTCGAATTGCCAAATAATTAGATTTTAGGGCAATGCTTATAAATTATCCGCCGATTTGTCCGGACTTGTTTGTCAGTTGCTTTGTGCTTCGGGTCATCTTTGGCATTTCGCTGTTTGTGTTTTAATTGCTGATTTACACTTTGACAGATGAGAGTTGATGCCTCCAAGATCGGGGAGGGGGTGGGGGGTTGAAGAGCAGGAAGAATCAGAGCTTTTAAAGCCTTGTGATTTTCCTTTTTTTCCATGGCAATTAAAATCGAAAAGGGACATGGTAAGGACAGCACTGGCCTAACAGATCTGCCTCCCCAGTTCCCATCCTCTGCCTTAATTATTATTTTAACTAAAGCTGTTTCCAAGCGAGCAGCCTTGCACTGGCCCACAAGGGCAGCAACCAAGATGACCTCATAGGTCTTTTCCCCACCTCTAAATTTTTATTAAACTAACCAAAACAAGTGCCGTCAAGGCAACACCTCTGCAGTGGGGGACAGCAGGACTTCTGCTGAATCAGGGCTATCCTGACTTTCCAAAGGATGCCTACCTACATACACAGCGTGAAGGCTCTCAGCGCTCCTGTCCCGAGTAAGTTACTCTGTGTACTGACTAACCTTGTTAAAAGGTCTCTAGGGAAGCAGCTGATGCCCAAATTACATTTTCCATCAATACCTAGCTTAAAGTACACATATGCATGTAACCAACAATTTAACACATTTAAAAACCTGTTATATCCCAGGAAAGCATGAAGAGAAATACAAATCAAAATCAACACACGCGAGAACAAGCAGGAATATGGGAAGATCACGAAACACTGGGATAAGATGATGTGAAGACAAATTCTGTTGCCCGGTCATTGACTATTCAAAGTCTCTTCCTCCCCCCAGCTCTTAGGTGAACCTCAGTGCCTACCCCCCAGCACTCACACTGGATCCCAATGTCAAAGGATGGATTTCCTCAAAGATAAATCTGGAGCTGCATTTTTGTTTCTGTGCTGGCATCAAACCTGGCTTTTATTTCCAGGTGCTTCCTTACAACTGCGAGGGTGAGAGACCATTTCTCTTTCTTTAATAGAAGCTGAAATTCACATCTAATCACATGCCTCCAGGAGCTTGAGCTTTAAAAGAGAGTCCATGCACCTGCCTGAGGGCAGCATCACCTCCCCCTAAATAATTTCTGACTTTGTCTAGGCTGTTTTTACCGACTCCAATAAGAGAGACTCACACACTCCTCAGGCACTCTATCCTCCTGTTTCATTAGTCTTATCACTGGAAAGTTTGTCCTAATGTCTAATCACAATTTCCTTTGCTGCTGTTTAAATTCAAGACTGCTCTTCTATCCACAGCAGATACAGACCAGAACATTGCCTTTTGCATTTTTGCAATGCAAGACCTCATCATAAAATCATAGAATCAACTGGGTTGGAAAAGACCTTTAAGATCATCAAGTCCAATCATTACCCCAAGAAAATACAGACCCTTCTCATCACTGCACTAAACACAACCCCAAAGCTATCCAGCCTGCACTCACAGTTGTACTTTGCAGACCCCTGGTCACACTCACTGTCTCTCTTTTGCATCCTTTTAAAATAGTCTCAAGGGTTAAGTATGAAATCCAAAGTGAAGCACTTCCGCAGCCGAGGTCCCCTCTTACAGAGCCAAGAAAAGGAGGATCCATGTCTCACAAATGACATTTCATCCTTAAACTTACCATTGTGGTCTTTGGAACTCCTTTTATACCTGCCATTGTATCTGAAATCTTGACAGCTGGCTCACAACCCTTGTCTTGCCATCCTGGATAAAACCTTTGGTAGTCATATGCTCCCAGGCTGGCTCCTGCCTCTCACCATCAGCATCATCTCACCTTGCCAAAACTCACAAAGCTATTTTGATCTTTCCAACAGCACCCAGACATCAAGAACGAGGCAGAACCTCCCTCGTCTTTCGACACCTGGGATGAGAAATATAGACCAAAACCATCAACACTTCAACTTGTTTCTTCGAGCACTACTGACATATACTTAACCACCCAGAAAATCTCCAACGACACAGCCAACAACAATTTAAGCTTGACAGTTTGGGGGAAGTTTAGTACTCAAATCAGGTTAAAAACAGCACACACACATTTCCAAATGTTACCTTTCCATTGCAAGATGACAACTACACTATATCCTTTTTCACGTCCGCTCCTTTTTATCGCAGGCAACCAGCCTATGCAGAATTATCAAATCATTTCAAGACCCAACCTCTTCACCTGATATTGAGCAGCACAAATGACCAATGTTGCCAGCAACACTAAAACATCTGGGATGGGTAGGAAGGGCATGCTACTGCATGTAAATGAACACCTAGGGTTTTACAGATATCACAAACAGCTGCTGGTGACAGCGCATTTCTGCCTGGCAAAGAGGAACTAAATAACATAACCAAGAGCTATTTTGCCAGCTAACAAGTACACAGACCAACAAAGACAACACAGGGATGGTTGCACAGCCAGCCTGGCACAAAGAGGAAGTAAAGCACAAGACTTAGGCATGCCCTGTGCCTTTCTCACCAAAAGAGCTGAGCTGCACTTTACCAAGAAGGTTTTGTTCAAAACTAAGTAAAGACCACCTTAACACAGCAAAGACCACTCCCCAGTAATCACAGCAGCCTGAAAAGCAGTGTCCCTGTACAACACCAGATACATGCCACACCACGGAATAATACTGCCTGCTTTTAAAGCATCATGCTGGGGGGGATGCAAAATACCCCTCCCTGCCACAGACACTGTGAAAGAGCTGCAGGCTCACACAGATTGTCAGTGACCACACAGGGCAGGACAAGCACAGCGAACATAGAAACCTGTGGCACCCATTCCCTTCCCTTCCCTTCAGAAATGCACGTGTTGTGAACATTTCCAGCAGCACACATTACCTTCAGCAGCAGCTTTACAGAGAGGTGAACAAACATTTAAACACGACGCAGTGGACCTGCACATTCTTGAGCTAGCCTGGATCTTTTCTTTTCAGGGTGACTGCTGCTCAACTACTTTCTGCTGTAACAACAAGTCTACTTAACTTTGCAACTTGTCACCTAAACGATGTGTAATGTTTGCACAGCTAAGGATACAGTGTTCAAACAGCACAGGTGGGGAATTGCACGCCGGGATGCATAACTGATGTGGGGTCTCTGCATGCTGCAAAGGAAAGGGCAACATGACTGATGGCTTTAAAGCAGTCATCTCACCGCCCTGTCAATAACCAGCTGAAAGCTAAGCAGGTTGGGTCAGGTTAGGACTGCAGCAATTGGCCACCTGAGTGCTTCGGTATTTTAGGCTTGTTGCTATAATAATGCTGGGTTTATATCTTTAAATAAGAAACTGCTTTGAATATTTTTTTTCATACATCAGACATCTTGCCTGGTGGTCTCCTGGTTGTGCTCTCCAGGAGATCCGGGTTCAGTAACTGTTCATGTTCTCTAGCTCATCGGGCTTTAAATAAATACAGCTAATTCTGTTGCCTGAAGCCATAACCCGC
This sequence comes from Coracopsis vasa, assembly GCA_026283785.1. Classification (NCBI taxonomy): domain Eukaryota; kingdom Metazoa; phylum Chordata; class Aves; order Psittaciformes; family Psittacidae; genus Coracopsis; species Coracopsis vasa. The sequence goes on from JANHGB010008924.1 coordinate 7,890, forward strand.
CCTGTCAGATTCATATGGGTCACAGCTAGGTTGTCCCCACTTACTGGGAGAATAGGGGACGTATCCAAGGCAAAATGACTGCCACGGAGAATGAAGCTTTTGAGGGTGACACCGCACCTGGTGCCTCAAACCCTGCGGAAGCCTCTCTGAAACACTGGTCTTCTCTCTGTATCTTTTAAAATAAAGACATTATTCTCCATATTGGTCAAAATAAGATTTCACAACAGCCCAACAGAACTGCAGTGAAGCACGTGACACACGGAAAACATGATTAAAAAAGAACAGCATCTCTTTGATTTCAGATGCATCTTGTAGGATGTTGAGCTATGGATATTCATGTGCTTTTAGCAAGATTTTTAACTGTTCAGAGGAACTAGCTACAAGGCCTCAAAAAGTTTTTTCAAAAGATTGTTCAAAAAATTAATATGAACAGAAAAACCCATCTGAAGCAGCTTTTACATGAACCGTTTCCTGCCACTCTAGAACTTAAAGCATTCCGACATCAGAAGAATGGCATAACAACAGCCATAATTGGCAAGAAGATGATAAATATATATATTACTTTACTTACTTTTAGTAAAAAGACAGACTTTTATTCACTGTTACGTGCAGTTTCAACGGCATTTCTCTCGAAACAACATTGTGAGAAGCTGAATTGAGAACTGGGTATTTAAAACTACACCCAAGCCTAAACTGCATGAAGACAGGTAATTGCAGATTAATATTCCACTGTAATACTTATGCACAAGAGTGCAGAGTTAAAGTTGCCATGGGAAACAAGCCTGAATTTCTTCTACTTTTCAGCAATTCAAGATCATCCTTAATAAAGGTTTTGGCAGGTGATTTCTAATGCATTGAGCTTAACAGCCACACAAAAACCATGCAAGAAGAAAGCTGCTACAGGGGGATGTCTAGATAGAATAGGCAGGTACATCTCCATTATCTGCCTCTGAGTAAGATTTTGACAGTCTCCGTTACTTGTGTGAGCCACCTTCTGCATTCCCATCCTGGCACAGGATTGCTGTGATACAGGCTCCACAGAGCACTGCTTGTGAAACACACAGAAGATACCTTGCAGTCTGCTTCCCAGACTCCTCCTGAAGCAGGTTTGTGATTTCAGGGACATATTCCTCCTAGGAAGTTCTCTGAGCCTAGGCTATGGCTCCCAAGGCAGCTTGCCTATCACACATCTACTCGTTCTGAGCAGGGAGTTCAGCAGGGACTGCACATCTGTTGCTACAGCCTAAATTTGGTGGAAATCAACATCCACTCCCATTACAAGGTGAGTCCATAAATCACAGCATCTCAGGAGCACAGACACATCATTCAGTTGTCCCTGCCTTGGGAACGAGACCATGGGTAAAGCAGTATGGGCAGCGAGAGGCAGTGACCATTGCTTCCCAGGGGAACACCACTGCCCTTGACCCTCCTTGATCCCCATTATGGGGGCCATACCACGAGACCTCCAATAGGGATTGGGCAGCGTGAAAATGAATGAAAACAAAGGAGCCATCAGGGTTCCCAAATGAGCATCAAGAATTTCCCCAGGGATAATGCCAGAGAGCAGAAGAGCGGGAGGGGAAGCAGATGCGGTAGTTGCACACCTTGGTGTAGATAAAAGGATAGCTCTTCCCAGTTGTTTCTGGTAAGAAGCCAGAATAGTTTGAAGAGCAGTTAGTGAGAAATGTGAAATGTGCTGCACGGTGACAAGTGCACTCTGTAAGACTTTTACCCTGAGCTGGCTAAGTTTAGATATGCCTACCCCTCTAATGTAATCTGGATCACAGTTTAGCTCTGTATATGCAGCCTCCTTGTCAAATCCCAATGCATTTGAATTTCATTGATCTAGACTTCTATTTTGCAGGTATTAAAACAAAAGCAGAAAAAGGATCAGGATCATGGCACCTGACCATTCCTAGGTCCCAGGTGTGTCCTCAGACCAAACCTCCAAAACCTGTCTGCCACTGCTCCAGTGAAAGAACCTGCCACTGAAACCCTGCACAAAATATCACTGAAATACGTGGCACAGTTTGCTCATCATGACATACAGCCCAGCAGTGAAGAGAACAAAAGCCATGCTGGTCAGCAAAAAGGTAAGTAAGATGTAGGCAGGGGCATCAACTAAAGTCTTGGTTTATGAAGTTGCCCAATTCTGGCAGCTGTCTTCTGCCTTTGCAGCTACACTGATTCCCATGTAGCAAGAGCCATTTCTTTATTTGTCTGATTTGCTGGTGAGGATGTAAAGGACTGACAACCCTTTCCACACATGATGTGATACAGACAGGCACTAAACACAGCAGACTAGAAAAACAACACTGAAGAACATCTCCACGTTAAAGGTGCTATCTCACCAACAAAATATACAGCATATCTGCATTGGCCCAGACCATTACTCTCCCTGGCAAGGACTTGGGGACAAAGCTCCTTAAAACAGTAGTAATCATATTCCACTCATGCTCCTTTTTACTGCCAGCTGTAAACTACCTCCACATGCATCATGGTTTTGCATCAAAATGTGCACAGACCAAGCCCATATCCAAAGGGACAAGGTAGATCCAATTTACAGCTTTGACAGGTCCGTGCACCCGAGGCAGAGCATGTAGGAAATAACCTGACATCTCACTTGGAGAGCAGTTAAGACCTTGCTAGCAGAACTGGATGCACAACCACAACAGCCTCCCACAAAGACCCAGCAAAAGAGCAGTGAATTTGCTGTCCATTTTCCAAGAAACACAAGAGGCAGGTGGCACTCAGCAGGGCACTACTGGCGATGAGAGGAGTCAAATTTGACCCTGACTTGCAGCATCCCTTCAACAAGTGCAAGGGAGACCAGAGAAATGAACACACGAAAACCACTCAGACTTTAGTATATACAAGGCCAATTGCTTGGCAGATGAGGATGAGAAATCCAGGTTCAGTTTAGAGACTCAGAAATTCTGTTTGTTTATTACCAACCCAATGTTACTTGTTTGGGTTTTTTTTGCCCTTTTTAGCAGTTCTCTAATTTAAATGGAAAACCTAGGCCCATTCGGCTGACAACTGAAAATATATTTACTAATATGCTCTACTGTACTTATCTGGATCCCTATATGTCTCAAGTGGTAAGTCACTGCAAAATCTCTCTGAAGCTGAACTCTTGTCTCATTACAATCCAGAGTTAACACCCAGGCAAGAAAACTGCAGCAAAATCAGACAGCTCCAAAATACTGTTCTTCTCTACTTAGAAACACCATTATGTTGCACATATATCATTCAAACTATTCTTGTCCTAAAGCTTTTGGCTACCAACAGTCTTTTTCCTTGCAGAATCAAACAAGGTTGCCATGAGTACACTACTAATGCAGGTTCCCAGCCAAAAAATTCTTACTCTCCCCCTCGTTCAGGCAGATGACAAGCATCTCTTAAGATGACTTAAGAGATGGTTTCAGTTACATGTGAGTAGTTAATTCCTCAATGGAAAACAGGCTCCTTCATTTCATTCCCACTGAACAGTCTTGGCATTGCTCCTGAGAGAGCAAGTAACTGGCAAGGGCTCTGGAGGACCAGCAACAGAAAGGTGGGACAAACCAGAGAAAACGAGTGTGCCAGCACTGTGCTTTTTCCTTCCACCTCTCAGAATAGCAGCAGCAACTTGCAAGAGGATAATTAACAGGATTGACTATTTACCTGAGGATGAATCTGTGGTTTATCACATGTAGCCTCAAAATCCAGCACTAAGAAGTAGTGATATCTCTGTGGAGGGAAGGATGACATTGCTGCCATGGAAGCTCCAAAGCCGTGGGACGCCAGTTTCTTGCTTATGATGGAGCTGTACTCTTTGAGAACACCAGCTGGGAGGAGGGAGCACACAGCTTGTCTTGCCCTTGGAAGTAAGTTTTGGGGAAACTTTGCTGCTCCAGTATGGAGGAGTGCTATCATTGAACATCCAGAGGCATCTGAAACTGAAGAGAGACTCACGTTACTCATGCAGGCGTACATCTCATCTCTGTTAGCATCTCTCCACTGTCCTCTGACAGCGATTTCCTCTGTGCTTCCCAGTGGAGGTTCCAGCATTGGAAACCTGAAATAACAGTAACCTGCTCTGAACACAACAGATGACATTTGGACTGAGCTCAAGGTGTCCAGAATTACAGGCAACTGGAAGTTAACCACTGCAACAGCTCTAAATTAAAAACTATGAGACACACAACAGTCATGGCTCCAGGCACCAGGCTGCAACCCCCTGCTGAACCTTATCATAGCAGAACACAACACAAACCACACAAAACATAGAAAATCTGTTCTAAACCCCACTGAAACAGATGATCTCCAGAGGTCCCTTCTAACCCCAACCATTCTGTGATTCTAAGGAGGCTTTTTGTCTTTTCATATACTTCTGATACATGGTAGGAATTCAATACAACAATACATATATCAACACTACAACCCACCCAAACAGCTTGGCCCTGAAACACCCGTTTAATTGCACCAAAACCTCCCACTTCCATTACAAATCCATGCGCCTGGTGGCTGGAAGGCTCCTCCCTAGAGCAAATACTCATTTGCTCTGTGTATGAGGTTTCTCAGAGATGTGATTCTAGTGCTACACTCAATTTCTTTCTTCAGGTAGCTCTCAGAGGATATTGGTTCAACAAACCCACACCCAGGGACTTCAGGAACTCTAAAATACAAGCAGGACTCTATAAGGTTACAGGCTCCCTCCCAAAGAAATACCTCATCCACACATCACCTTCTGATGCTTCTATTTAACAAATGCTATGCAATAAAACACATTATCCATGTGAGACTCCCTGGATTACCCCCATGCTTTTTCTTTCAAGACATTCCAGGAAAAACTCAACAGGACTGTCACTCCCCAAGGCAGGTCAGCCTCAGGACTGTTAATACATTTACTGGATGAGAGTTCAAGCCCAACTCATGGAGGTGTTACATAGCTGGGTACAGTGACTGACAGCAAAACAGGTAACCTGCAACAACACAATCTTCTTGAACAAGGACAGAAGCACCCCTCTGTGTGTGTACATATATATACACACACCTTGCTATATAGAGATTTAAATCCATCCCTCCACCCTCATGGTTGGTCCTATTGCCCAAGGCTCTGGGCAAGACCTCTATCCCACCATGTGCCACCCACCCGCCTGGTTTCTGAGCCCTCCCTCTGTCTGCACTCACTGTTGGCACCACTGTGAAGGGCTGGAAGTGCCTGCTATGTGAAACGAAGCCGAAACGGGCAAGGCAAAACAGAGGACTCATCGTTGCCCATGAACAAAGTGGCTGTTTGCACAAAAGACTGCGTTTGCTCTCTCCCATCCGTTAGTCCGTCAGGTAAATAATGCACGTGCCAAAACACACACTTAATGAGGTAAATAATATGCCTTGAATAACGGCTAAATCTGTATTTACCTGCGAGACCAGAGAAACTCGAAAGGACCAGATTAGGAGATAATTGCGGCTGAGCACGTTGTGTGCCTCGAGTAAACATGCATTTGGTAACCTTCCCTTTCCAAGGTTTTGAGTGAAAGGCAAAAATCAAAGGAGATGAGACGTTTAAGACTGAGCCAATGTCCACACTGCCAATTCCATAGCATAAATGCATCCCCACCTTGCGGCTTTCACATTCTGGGGGGTGCCTGCTTTCTTAAAGCAGTGTGTCAGGCAGCAGGTACCTGGAAAACTGAAAACTCAAGTTACAAAACCATAATGAAGAGCCCAACATTGTCTTTATCCTAAAGGGACTCAGATCTACTTATTGCTTTTCAATCTACTGCTTTTACTGTCATTAATAAAAGCACCACAGCCAAACAGAAGTTATATTCACTTCTAACCTGCCCCAGATAATATACATACTTTATCAGATAAGAGATATTTAAGATATACGTGCTTTAAATCTTCAAACTACCGGCTATGAATCTGAAGGCACATCACAGCAAACATAACATCTCAGAACAAAGCAGCTTGTAAGTTAGTTGCAGTAAAACCTGGTCTTTAGCCTACTGCATAAAGTAAAACACACAGTTGGAGTGGGGGAGGCAGGCAGGCTCCAACCCCTATATCAAACACAGGCAGTAAAACATATAATCCACCTACATGCAGCAAGGTCAGTACCTCTCTAATTTATCTCAATCGGCAAGACCGAGGCATCAAACACAAACCCCACAAATTTTTGGGCTGGCCATACCATGCACAGCAGTGCAGAGGTTCCCAAGCCACTGAGCTACACAGCAAAGGTAAACCAGCCATCTGCGCAGGATTCAGGCACGGCACCATGCAGCCATGGCAGCACCATTCCAGACCCCAGCAGGCCTGTGTCCCACAGGTACCATGGGACATCAGCACAGGGAAATAACGGCCAACATCTAGTGCCTGTTTACATTAACAACTTCCGCAGGTGGTCCATGTCTAATGACAGGATCAGGCTCTCCATCCTAAAATCAGCCTCCCTCTCTGTTCTCCCATGTAGCAGAGGGAGCAATGCTCCAAACAAAGGTGCATGAGTGGGGTATTGCATGCTGATTCCCCTACACAGATGGCATACAAATAAGGGCAACCCCACTGCAAACTCTGCACCTTCAGCCAAATGAAGTTTTAACTGCATGTTTACCCAGACACTGCTCTAGGTGCCCTGGGAAGACCTCACATCATCTTCTTTGGCAAGGTCAGAGCATGAGATAGCTGGTGAGCAAACAGACTTTATTAGAAGTCACGTAAAGCATTTATAACGGCTCTGACAATGCAAAGCACTCGTAATTATCCTGTATTTTTCCAACAGACAACAATGCAAGCAATGCAGTGTCAAAAATTAGAAACCCAGCTCTACTCATATAAATCCACATGTTCAGTGATTCCATTTCCAAGCCTATGTAAAACACCACATACATTTCTTATGCACACAGGATCAGATTATAATCTCAGACAGGGCAAGCTGTCACATCTGGCATTCAGCACTACTAGGTTAATATTTCATATCACACAGCTCCGATTCCTTACACAGATACATATGAAACATAATGGGACCATGAACTGAGGCTGGACCTCAGGAATTATTTTGACAGATTGCACACAGACCTAGGAAAATGTGACAGCACTTTACATTTGCAACACCCAATAACATGGGAAATAGCCATGTGTGGTGGGTTTCAGCTGGAAGATAAAGTTTGCCTTATGTGCTGTATAGCAGCATGTGCCACACATGACATCATCTAATCAACAACTGTCTTTAAGTCATTAGAAAAAACATCTGATCTGGACATCAGTTACCTGCAGGGAACAGGACAAGCTCAGGCTGATCATAGTTCTTGCTTGTTTAGTGGTCTGAGAACACGATACAAAATCATGACAATTTGACCACCAGCAAGTGAGGAAAGCCAAGAGAAAGGCAAGTGTCAGCTGCAGCCACCGACTTGCCAGGGGCCGACCAAGTATGAAGCAGAGAATCTGCACTGGCAGCCATCATGCTCCAGGCTTTCCACTGGGGAAGCTGCTTAGGGGCGACCACAAGGGGCAAGGAACTCCTGCCACGCAGAGAATGCTGGTGACAAAAGCCAGTAGAGCACTGAAAGTGCTCTCTCCTACCTGTGGGGCAACCCCAGAGCCACAGAGATGTGCATCACATGCAGAGGATTCAAGTTCATCAATGGAGAGATGAATTAGCCTATGAACTTGAGCTAATGGGCTTTTTGCACATAACATAATATTTAAATTCTACAACCGCATCTAATTAAAGTACCTAGCAGCAAGAGAAGGCATGGCTTGTAACAGCTTGCCTTTAATCCCAAAATACCCCCTTGCACTGTCCAGTTTGATAAGCTGACGTGGAGAGGGGGCAAGAAGACCAACACCGAAGTTCAGGTTGGTACCTCTATTTACACACAAATTACTTTGTTATAGCAATATGGCCCTTTAAGATATTAAAAGCCAAAAAAATCCCCATACAAATCTAAAGGACAAGACAAACTGAAATTAAAAAATAAAAGCT
>JANHGB010008925.1:0-39068 GCA_026283785.1 Coracopsis vasa
AGGATTATGGCCTGGTGGGCAAGAGGACATGCAATGGGAGTCAAGGAGCAGAGATTTATTCCCACACTGGATGGCTGGGGGAAGGAAGCCCTGAGAAACTTTATAAAAGTTGGAAAGAAAAACAAAAACAAAAATCAGACTTTTTATAAAATAGTGTTCATTTGAGGACTGGATCCATGAACACTGTATTTATTTATGTTAGCTTCAAGCGGGACAACGAATCATAAAGTGCATTACTTAACTGAGCTCAATAGGTAAAAGTGGAACACCCATTGTAGAATATAAATAAAAAGATAGAGGTCTTCTCTTTAATGTTACTTTAAAATTGCTATGATTGTATTGTACGTTCTTATTTAATGTCTCACTGAAACAAAAAAATTTACATGCATGTTTGTTACTAAAAAACAACTCGCAATTTGTCAGTTATAATTTCAAATTGCAATTATTTTTAAGGTGTATACCCTTGAAAGAGAATTGGTATTTTTTTGTATGTATTCTGGAAGAAAAACAAAAACAATTCTATTCCAAAAACCTCATTTGCCTTATTTTGTTCTTTAAAAGGAACACTTAACTATTTTTAATTTTTAAGTCCGCCCTGTAAAAAGGGTTAAGTAAGGTTTACGTCATGTACTAAAATAGACAATGTATCGCTTTAAAGATTAAAATTCCGTATATTTGATGTATTAAAAGGTTTTACTTTTTTTTTTTTTTTTTTTAAATACGCTTTGATTCTGTTCTAAAACCCAAGTAAGGTCTTGGATGGAGGCAACTGCTAATTTTTCCTTAATCATTTATTCACTTTTAATTAAAATTTAAAATAAAAAAACAAAGGTTTTTTTTTTTTTTTTAATTTTTATTTTTTATTAAAAAATTGCTTTTTTTCTGGATTTATTACGTCTTGATTCACATGACTCCAGAATGAAAAAGAGACCTGAAGCTGACTGTCAGCTAGGTCTGGATGTCTCAGACCTAGTACAAAGTTGAATGTGCTTGGCAGCTCTGACATAGTAGATGAACAGAACCTTTGGAGTCGAGACTCACTGCACATGCAACACCGACTTTTTTGACTGTACAGGGTGACATACCATCCATGTAACTTTAAGGCTCTGCTCATATAAATTAGTTTTCTATGTTGTTTACTTCCTGGAGCTGGATGAGAAGCTGGATGAGGCTATTCCAGGCCTGTTAAAATTATCCTAATACTACCCGTGCATGTTTTTATAAATAGTATTAACAAATGCTAGCATACACACAAAAGGTGGCATAAAAGTTGCCCATGGAAGAGTTAAAAATGTAAAGCAGGCAGCTTTCAGAAGCTATTAGGTACGAGAGTTTTATCTTCAAGATACCCATAAGAAATGAGAACGGCTCTGTTTTGTTTTGTTTTGTTTTCTGGTAGTGAAATGTTTGATTCATGCTATTGTGTTTTGAGTGGGTAGTGAAGCCATTTCTCAAGCAGGAATTACTTCCAGTTTATTGTAGGTTTTTCAATTAAACCTAAGTTGAATTGAGTTGTCAGTAAAATTGGATGTTACTTTTTTTCGTTCACCTCTGGACAGTTAAATGTTGTTGCTTCAAACACAATATGCTTTGGCTACTGTTGGGTGCTTATAGCTAGGATACGTAAACAGAACAGACCAAGACAGTCCCTGGTGTAATTTACTGGAATTCAGCACTGTCACACAAGGAGTGAATTTGGCTCAATGTTTTGGCATTAGCAGTAAAGGTCTTTTCTGCAGTTTGCCCTCAGTCTAGGAAGTGTGTTCAAAAAGTTTTCCATTTTATTTCTCTTTTGATGATCACATTAACGCTTATTACACTGTTGGTACTTACCTCACTGGAGTGTCTGTGGGTTTTCTTTATAGGCAAAGTTTTCCATCCCTGGACGTCTATAAATAACTCTATTCACCACACTTTCTTCTGCAGCATTTGAGTTATGTTTCAGAGCTAAGACAAGTGTTAGTTGCATGTTCTGCAGATGGATTTCTGCCTCATTTTTGTCCACTTCAGAGAGGTTGCATTTTAAGAAGGGCTTGCTACTCAGGACTCTCCATTCCAATTAGTTCCACCTGCATGTTCTTCCCTGCATCACACTTTTGACAGGGCACTTATCTAACTTTTCTGATTAAGGTGGATTCACTACTGTAGATACACAGCTTTTGAAAGAATGGGCTGCTGCTGCAAATTGTCTTTTAAAATTTGTTTCTGAAATAGATGCCATAATAAAAAGAGAAAAAGTGCTAACTGCATATTTTTTCAATAAAAGGGTTAGTATTTATGTTCTTGGGAAGTTATGACTCAGTTGTATATTATTCAGGACCTCATTTTTGTAAGTTACTTTCTGATTAGTTATTGATTATACTCAGAATCCTTAGAGCTAAATGTGCAATATAACTAATAAGCAGGTATTCTGCAGATGAAGAGAATTCATAAATATAATTTTGATGCACTTTACACTTTCTATTTATTGAACTTTGTCACAAATGGCAAATTGCACCAGGCCATTGAAAATATAGCAGTAGAAGTTTTTCCAGTATTTCTGTAAGCACAGAAAGAACAGAGCCTTACACAAAGGTCTTGTTTTTCAGTCTCCAAAGTCAAAGCAATAAAAAGCACTTCAAAATATCACTTGCTATCTAACTTAGTCCTGTGTACGGTGGTTAAATTTCATGCATTGACTGTAAAACTGTTATAATGGGTAGCTGCCTCATCAGTTCCCATCAGCCAGCATGGGTTGTAGGATCAAATAGGTGAAGAAAGCTTATGAGGGTGCACCGAGGGCTGTGTCACCTAGGAGAATCCCTGGTCAAAGCACATTTCCCAGCTTCATGCTGATGTTGCTATTCTGCCCCCATCAAGCCACCTGGGCTTCAGATAAGAGCCTACTGTTAAGAAAAGAAGCACTAGGTATTTGTCCAGTGTGTGTGCTTTCATTCCTGGGAGACAAACAACTTAAGAGCTCTGCTGTGGACACTATAAAAGGCTCCTACTTGATGAACAAAGACACAAAAAAGAGAGAGGAGTAGTACAAGGCACAAAGGATTGATGTTGCCTAGCCCAAACAGCCTGTGGGAAAACAGAAGTGTGCTGTAGAACTGGTCACAGAGTGAAACGTGCTTGTTTGATCCAGGCAGTATATCTGGCTGCTTTTTAGATGTCTTTTCATGCTTAATATGTATTTACTAGCAGCAGGCATAGAGGTCAAAAATATATTCCGAATTTGTTAAAGGGCTCCCATGAAGTTAATGAGAATCTTTCAATAGATTTTGGCTTAAGACATTCTATATCAGTGAGTTAGAAATCTGTTTTCTATCATGGGTTTTGGTCAGTGAAATTATGCTAGGCTATAAGAAACATATAAATATTTATAATGTAATCTTTCTCATGGGATGCTGTTGCATTGATATTCACTATAAATAGGAATCCTACTGACAAGATTATATAAAACTTCGGCAAAACCAAATTTGCTGTCTAAAGAAGACAATGGAAATCAAATCTAAGGTGAAATTTTTTACCATTAATAGGAGCTCCAGAACATTTGTCCTGGTTTCAGCTGTAACAGTTATTTTTCTCTTCTTCCTAGTAGCTGGCGCAGAGCTGTGTTTTGGCTTTAGTCTGAGAACAACACTGAAAACACAGCGGTGTTTTAGCTGTTGCTCAGTACTGCTTACTCTGATCAAGGACTTTTCAGTCTCTCATGCTCTGCCAGTGAGGAGGGGCACAAGAAGCCAGGAGGAAGAGGAGAGGATACCTGACACAAACTAGCCAAAGAGGTATTCCATACCACGGCACACCACCCCCAGTATATAAACTGGGGGTAGTCACCTGGAAGGCCTAGATCACTGCTTGGGTCAGGCTGGGTATAGGTTGACGGGTGGTGAGCAATTGCATTGTGCAATACTTGTGTTTGTTGTATTTTTTTTTCTTTTCCCCTTTTAGTTTTATAGTCTCCCCTCTTGTTATTTCCCTTATCATTATTATTATATGTGGTAGTAGCTCTATATTATATTTTAGCTATTGGACTGTTCTTATCTCAACCTGTGGGATTCACATTCTCACAATTCTCCTCCCCATCCCACCCAGAGGTGGGGGGAGGAGTAAGTGGGGGTGAGCAAGTAGCTGCGTGATTCTGAGTTATTGGCTGGGCTTAAATGGTGACAGCGTTTCAATTGAATCAAAATTTATCAAAATCTTCTTTTTTGGAAGTATATAATCTTTTCTTCTGCTGCTTTTAATTTGCATTTTGAATCAATTGAAGTATGGAAAGTAGAAGTAAATATTGCAGCATAAACCAATTGCACTCATAACACAAATGGTGACTGTAAATTAACGTGAATTTATTTCAGGGAGAAACCAAATCTCTTTGAAAATTACGTGTTCTTTCATTAACTTTATCCAAACTTTTTAGTTTCTACTGAAGAAAAAAAAAAAGAACCAAACAAAAAACCAAACCAGTGGTTAAATACAGCTTGAATTCTGAACTAAAATATGTATACTTGCCTTGTTAATAAAAAAACCTTGAAAGCAAAAGCATATGCACTTCTAATGCAGACTCCATCAAGATGCTCACACTGAACAATTTGTAGTTGACACTTTTTACCACTTGATGCATCTCTGTTAGTTGATTCAAAATTCATGGCATGTCTTCACTGCGTCTTAGTTATGAAATTGTTTGATGGCAGTCATAAACCCCTGACTAATAGATATAGTATCTGCAAAAGCTTTTGAAATTACCTCTTGAACACATTAGAAGCTATTTATAAGGCAGAAGAAGAAATTATTTTATTTACTGAAAAAACAGAACTTCATAACTATATAGGTTTTAGCTATTCTAGCCTATAGAAAGAGGGCCACGGTATAAGTTAACAACAGGATAAAATGATGTAAAAAATTGCTGATAAATTAGTTTCATATGTCACAGTGCCAAACTATGGAAGAATCAAATTTTCTCTAGTCTGTGGATCTGGCTTTGTATTCATCCCCCTCTGCAGAACTCATAAGACACTAACGCATAACCCCAGATGATGAGTCCCAGACTAGATGATCATTCCACATTCTCATTCTGGAAAGTGCCTGCCCATTCAATTAAAATAAATGAGGGCTTTAGGATTTTAACTGTTATTACACTATGTGGACTCTTCTATTTTGTGTGAGGAGGAGAAATCATGAATGCAAAGAAAAAAGTTTTCAAAATGCTTCAATTTAATTTCAGTCTGTACTTTATATGAGCCCATTTGTTGGATTTAGGAGAGGTCTCATTAACTGATTTGAAGGTGGGTTAGTGCTTTACAATTTCTTTGTGCTTTACACTTTCTGAAAGCTTGATATCTGATTTCATCATGTCACACTTTTCATTTCTAGCAGAGGTAAATCTAGACAACATCTGTAAGTATACAATAGTTGATGGAATGTATTAAGTGAAATTCATATCATTTACATCCATGGATTCACTGGATCATATCCTTACCAGTGTTTTCTAAGAAAAAGCAAAAAAGACTTTTCATGGATGCAGTAATTTAAATTGCCAAACACTCTTGAGTTGACTCCACTTACACATTCACAGTTTAATGACTTTTCCCTATTATCCCTGCACTGGTTCTTAGTTTGAGAATAAATGACTTGTAGGCTGATTATCTGTATCTCTACCAGAATGTTGTATATTTTCTGTACTTTCTTTTTAATTTAAGCATTTTTAGTACACACACTAGGGCTGACAAAGTATGACTGGATGGCTATATGGTATCTGGGACTAACAGCAGACCATCCTTCTCAAAACCATTGATTGGTACGAGGAATGCAGTTACCATGATGATACTCTAGGTATGTATATTATACACTATAGTGGATGGAGATTTCCCTGTATATACTTTAAATTTTAAAAGTCTTCAGAGCTAGAAAACCCTAGTCCTAGAAAATAACATCGTTACAATTAATTTATATTTTTAAATGAATTTCTTTAACCTTTGCCTGAAAGGGGTCAAAAGAGATTAAAAATCTGGACATCTGGAGACATAACAATGCCTGTACTGGTATACCAGGTGAAACAGAGAACTACCCAAAATTCTCCCTAATATTACTAGCTTGCTAATCTGTTCTAACAAACAGTCCAATGCCAAAACAAACCAACCAAACAAACAAAACAAAATGAAACAAAACAACAACAACAAAAAAAAATACAAAAAAAAACAAAAACAAAAAACCAAACCAAACCAACCAAACAAAAACAAAAAAAAAGAAGAAAAGAAAACAAAACCCAAACCTTCAAATATCTGAAGATTTTTGACATGGCATAGCTGTAGATCCATGTTCAATTTGCATTTTGTGGTGTCAAGGATGTTTAACAGTATAACGGAGTATGAACTTAAGAGAGCTATTGGTGATTTTGACTTTTTACCATCTGTGACTCCTAAATAATATTCCCCTATACAGTAAGTAAAAAGAAATAGGATCTGTGTTCATATTATTTGTGAATAATATACATGAGTACATTTGTTGTAACCCTTACATTTTTCTATTAGCTTGCACCCATGAATAGTACATACTGGATCTTTTATCCTGCCTTTATACTAAACACACAAATCTTCCTTAGATGGTGTGGGTATAACCAGTTCTCCTAACAGTGAGCACAGACAGTTTTATTGCAGGAAAAAGGATATTTTGAAGAGACCAGAGTGTGAAATGCTGTGGGGAAATGCATGAGGCCATGGTGAACGTCTGTGGTAAGAAGTTCTTTGGGCCTGGCTATGTGTCAGCCAAAACCAGGACACTGTGAGAGACAGATTAAAATCTTTTGGTGTCCTCATGACAATGCTTAGTTCTGAGGCTATGCATTCTAAAAATTTCCTTTATTAAACATACATCTTTCAGGCATACATGTGTGTTAACAGTAGAGCACTGCCAAGCTGCTAATTGGAAATTCATACTGTAGGTTATGCTTTTTAAAATCCCAGCAACTTTGATAAACTGGAATAGTTTTCAGCAGACTAGTAAAAGTCAAAGCTGTAGCTTCATGACAAATTTGGTGTGTCTATCTTTTCTCTAATAGGAAAGGTGTGTATTTTCTCTCATCCACTCAGTGGCAACTGATTGTCTGAAAGACAGTGGTCAACCCTACCTAGTTCTCACATGGAAAGGAGTGACATTGCTATAAACAGCTAAAGATAATCCCTTAGTTACAGTAGCACCAGTTTACAAAAGAAAGTAAGGTATGATGCTCTCCAGAAAAATTTTTGGTGCTATACTCAAATGCTCTGATTTATAGTTGCTTACTGTTGTGAGAAAGATTCTTACAAAATCACATACAGTGCTAAATAAGACAGAAAAAAATTCAAAACTGAGACCATATGGTAAGCTTTTGAAGTGATTTTTATACAGTTTTAGTCCCTTTGTCCTATAATTCAGATGACTTTGTGACAGCATGTCACACAATTTAGAAAAAAAAAAAAAGCTAAAAGGATAAAACAAACATGGGGGCATGAATATTTTCTAAGATCATTGTACATATCCTTATTGAGTCAAGAGTGTGTGTATAAAAAAATAAACAAGTCAAAAGCCATGACAGAGTGTAGAAAAGTGCAGGAGATTTTAAAATGTAAAAGCAGAAGTTGTGGCTAGCAAGAATCAGAGTAAATAGAAAAGATAGATGTAAATAATAACAAGGCAAAGCAAAAAGATTTTGAAATGCATCTTATTTAAATCTTTTTCCAACACAGAAAAAAAAAAAAGCTGGCAGCCTGCCAGTGTTTCTGTATGTCTTATATAGAGATCAAGATCTAAACTGAGTTCTCAAGGAGGATGAGGACACCACAGAAAACCAGAATGAATTGTTTGACTCAGTTCTCAGTTTAGAGAACCTTAAGTCAATCTAGACCTATTCTCCAAGGGGGATAGGACAGATGAATTAGTTTGTGGTGCCATCATCTAAACTATTTGAAAGAACTGATGAAATGAGCATTAAGATCTCCATGACTAGATATTTTTTGGCCAAAAGTTCTTAAGAAAACACTGTACGAAAACTGCCAAAGTATGAGTCATGGTTTGTAATTTATCTACTGAAACAGCCTTGCACTAGAAGAGAGATTGTGAACACAGTAACACACTAAAAGGTTTCAAGGGAAAATTTAGGGAACTGAAGGCTAGTAAGCTTGAAGTTTGTAATGGGCAAATTGGTTGAAACCATAGTAAATAATCAGTTGTATAGACACTTCATATAGTGATAAAGAATCATATGGCTTTTCTGAAGGGAAACCACATTTATTAATCTACAAGAGCTCTTTGAGGAATCAAAAGCCACATGACAGAATATTTGGTTTTACTCATATTCAGGAATCTTTCAAAATGTTTCTTAGCAACGGATCTTAACCAGCCACAGAGCAAAAGGATCGCTCCAAGGGATTAAACAAAATATAGAAAAAGGGATTTTCATTTGCTTTGGAGAAAGGAAGATATTAGAGGAATCCCAA
Organism: Coracopsis vasa; assembly: GCA_026283785.1. Taxonomy (NCBI): domain Eukaryota; kingdom Metazoa; phylum Chordata; class Aves; order Psittaciformes; family Psittacidae; genus Coracopsis; species Coracopsis vasa. Next base: position 8,463 of record JANHGB010008925.1, read on the forward strand.
AGACAGATGTTCTGGATGAAGTTGTATTAACTACATTCATAAGTGATATGAAAAAAGAAAAGTATAATGACAAATTTGCTGATAATGCAGTTACTTTAGGTGTACAACGCTAACATTCAAAAGATGAAGATTTTTGAATGCCTGAGTGGCATTATGGGAGGGGTTTTTTTTTTGTTTGTTTTGTTTTGTGTTGTTTTTTTTTAATAAATGCAGAACAGTCACCCTGAGGAAACAAAGCCCTGAATATGTATGAATGATGGTGAACTCTATCTTCTTTCTTGCTAAAGAAATCTTAGAGTGCATCTGAATTGTTTCTCCTAACAGACAATTCTGCATTAGAGTTTATAAAAATAATTACAGAGAATGGGACAGAAATCCTTATACCCAAGCAAATTAACAATGAAACACGTTCATGAATATTATGTGCTATTTCAGTCAATCCTCTCTAAAAAGCAATATAATTGGATTTGATAAGTTACAGAGAAGTGTAACCTGTATATTTAGACTTATTGAATGACATTGCTATAAGAATCATAGAATCATAGAATAGTTAGAGTTGGAAAGGACCACAAGATCATCTAGTTCCAGCCCCTCCAGTAAGAAATACAGAAGTAGATTAAAAATCAGCTTGAAATAGAGACATGATAGATCAGGGTGTTTGATAGACTACTTGTCATTAAATACTTTGTTTAGTTTTGAATAATTTATTAAAAGATATTTGGATGCCAAAAGAATAATTGTATTAAATGGAAATAAAGACCCATCATTACATGTAACAATGAAGATGTTCTTACTTATGATGCCTGGAAGTTGGATGGGTATATCAAAGGAATTATCATACAGAGGTTCTTACCTTTTATTTTACGTGATATCTCTATAGAAAGTGTTACTATTCCTTGTTCAAGTGTAATTTTGGGCTAAAAGGATGACTTTTTTTGACTTGCAATGGCTGCTGGCATGCCTTATTTGGGTGTTAAAAAGTAGAAATACTTGTATAGTCATTGAACTGGTTAGTCATTTTTATGAAAATGTCATAGAAATAATTCTCTTTTTGAGAGGCAGATATACATTCATATAGATATGAGTGCAGAAACTAGTTAGGGATTTGTGTTTTTATGGAATGGTATATTGCATATTTCTGTTTTAGAAATAGTTCATCACGGACTGCTGTGATGCATAAGATGTCAGATGTACTTACATGAAAAGTAATAGATCACAGGTGATAAGCATCAGCCACAAACCCAGTGTAATCCCTGTTTCTCAGTCATCTTTGATGCAGAATAAGATGCAAGTAATTCAAACTGATAGCTTAGTCTATATTGGATTTTATTCCTAGAAATGACAGTGTTTAAAAGAGTTCAGCCACACGGTCAGGTGTCAGGAAATCCTTTTAGTCTTCTTGTCCTGTAAAGAATGAGAACAAGAGACTTACATTTTTTTGCCAAGGTAGATAATAACAAAATGATGATGAAAACATGCCAAAATATCTCTGGGTGTCAGTAAATAACAGTGTTCATAAACAATTTGACTCCATAGGCTATTTCAATTGGACTGTGTAAAATGCTTAGCAAACATGGGTAAAATTTCTCTAGATGAGGTACCGTTTACTGCAACTTTAACAGAATATGGTAAAGTCTGCCTTCTAAAATCTTCAGCTTGTCTCACCACATGACACCACATTCATAGGGTTAATGCAGAGTTATGTAATACAGTCATACAAAGTATGAACACTGGTTCTTTTGACGATACCATTACAGGCTTTTTCAGCTTTTTTCATACTGAAAATGCAAGATGACTATTAAAATGTAATGGCACAGAACATCTTGGTAAAAAAAACCAAAACGTTTTACAGTATTCTTGTTTATAGATGATATTTATTGCCTTTGTATTCTTATAGTGTGCTTCTAAGTCAATTGAAATGCAAGTGCTAATGAAACCTCTACCATAATGTGTTCATTCTTTTTTTACACCAAATGAGTCTACTACAAGATGTAAATGACTTACATATATCTGCTGTTCAGGTTTTATTGTCTTAGGTTAATTTATTGACTGTAATATTCTTAATGAAAGTAATGACTCTTCCAGTAGTTTGTATATTCATATATTGCAATTTTATTAAATCATGCTGTGAAAGTTCATACAGGCTGCTCTAAACATTCCTGAAGTTTCATTTTATATTTAATATATAAATGCAATCTTCCAGCAGATTATCAGCATAGTATATTTTGTTATCCTTTGCTCTTCCTAATTTGTTCACACCAGGGTAGAGCTAACGTACAGGGGTACTTGTACAGTGAGGGCTGTAGCATTTTTCTGCATTTCATTAGCACAGACCATTGCAAACACAGATCAAAATCTACAAAGCAGAGCCATCTCAGCACATGCAGTTTGGTTTTGTCTTAAATATACTTTATTTTTTATGGTGACATAGTGTAAATTTACTATCCCAGGGAAAAAAAAAGTAAAAAAAAAATTGTTATTTTTTCAGCTAAAGCAATGGCTTTTACTTTAAATGCTCAAATTGAATCTTTTCAGGAGCAATTAAGAAATAAAAAAATCCAATGACTAGAATCCTTTGACCTGCCTCACACAACTGTAAAATTCTGATTACAAACCACATGTAATCTAAACTACTAGCTAATACAGCTTTACATGATCAAAATCTCCTAGAACTCTTTTGTTGCATAAACAGCTTGCATTTTCTCTTTTATCAATATTAAACTTCTTGCTCTGTCAATACTGGCAGCTGTTACTTCTTAAAACATTGTTCAAACACTAGTTATAGAACACACTTCTCCTAACATGGAAAAAATACTAGAAACTAGTGTACAGAATAAAAGCCTGAAGGCCAAAAAAGCGAGTTAGAGCTGAACGAGGATACAGCAGGCAATAACAAAAAGAGCTTCTGGTAATAGTAAACTTGTTTTCTGGCCACTGGACTCCATTTAAACCTAGAAGAATCAATTTTAATAGAAAATGAAGGATGCCAAGATATGAGCTTACTGCCTGTACCCTGTGGGGTACCCACACTGGAGCAGTCTGCTCCTGAAGGACTGTACCCCATGGAAGGGACCCAAGCTGTAGCAGCTTGTGAAGACCTGCAGCCAGTGGGAATGATTCACTTTGAAGCAGTTCATGGAGGACCTGGGAGGGACCCCATACTGGAGAAGAAGAGTGTGAGGAGTCCTTCTCTAAAGAGGAAGGAGCAGCAGAAACAACATGCGATGAATTGATCACAACCCCTATTCCCCATTCCTCTGTGCTGCTGGGAGGGGTGATGTAGAGAAATCCAGAATGAAGTTAAGATCAGGAGGGTTGAGGGGAAGGAGTTTTAATATTTGGGTTTATTTCTCATTATCCTACTCTGATTCAATTTGTAATAAATTAAACTGATTTCCACTCATGGATTCAGAAATCGGTGAGTGATATTTCCCTGTCCTTATCTCAACCCATGAGCTTTTCATTATATGGAATGATAGAGCCTTTCATCCTACAGTGATAGTGCAGCTTGGTGGGCACCTGGCATCCAGCCACGGTCCACCCACCACAGTATATTACTATGTATCAATGAAACCAAACATGTTTTCAAGATACAGTGGTGCAACCTGCATGAATATCCATGAAAGATTTAAAAAAAAAAAAAAAAGGTGCACAAAAATCCAAACCCCCCTGAATTTCATGGGAATGCCTCTGATATCTTCAGTGAACTGGGGATTCAGCTGCCATAGCTAGGTGTAGGGTACGGATCTATATACTTTGGAATGGTCATAAATATGATTTGATCACAATCACATTAGAGGTCATGGATTGTCTGGTAAGTGTGTTTTCTGCTGAGATATGACTTGGAGACATTACGAAACACAGACTGCCTACTTTTTAGAAACACCACCTGCAATATAATTTGAAGCTATCTCTATGCAAAATCAACTTTCTGAATAGCTTAAGATAAACAGTTTCAGAGTTTCTGTCTAGCTGCCAGAAACAGTTTGTCTATTTTTGTTCTCTATCTTCAACAAAAGGACAAATGAAGCAGCACAACATTCTCTCTAAATGTCGAAAACACCTGGAAAATATTTCAGTGTGGGAAGTTTTCTCAAAAGAATTATTTAACATATCACATCTTTGTTCAGAATGCATCCTTCTATTTTCCACATTAAATTATTTCAGAATATTAATAGTAGTCTGAAGGAAACTGCTGTCAAAAACTGTTTAAGAAATAAGATATAGGCACTACTTCTAAACTTGGGGCTTCTCTCTAAATTCTTTCTCAAAAAAGAGTCGTTTGGTTCTGCATATTGGAGTCTTTGCTTCCTTTAATTCAGTCACTGGGTATATCTGTGTGTCGAAGTCAGAGACAGTCTGATGCCTGTGAATGTCTGTAAAACTAAGCTTGAGCTCCCAAAGAAGTTTAGGAATCCAAATCCCACTGAAATCCTGTCACAATAGTATTATAAGAAATCTTTGGTTTAACTATCTAAAATATATGAAGAACAGCTCTAGTGGAAAAAGCTAGTCAAGCTTTACAAAGAGCTGGAATACATATAAAACCAGAGTATTTCTGAGATAGCATGAGAAATATTTTGATGTGATTCACATTCTATTCAGAACAGGTATGTATATTTTCTAAATACTTGTTGCACTTTTCATCTTCGTAATTGCTTTCCTGACATTAATTAATCCTTACAATGAGGTGGGTGATAAATTAAGGTGGATGAAGAATTCACAACAATTAATTTATCTAGGAAATATAGTTATTTTCCCGACTATGAAGTGTTCAGGAACAGACAGGGAGTTTTACTGACTTATTTGTACTTCACAAAAATTGTATTAACATCATATGCAAATGCAATTCAATCAAGAGATTTCTTGAAAAATGTTTAATGTGGCTGGGATTGATGTAGAAGCTTCAAGAAATCAGTTGTCCAATTCACATTGATATTGAACCAGCAACACTGTCAGGCTCATCACACTTAATCTGTACATGTCCTGTCCCTGTTAATGGACAGAGACCTGTCAATGTACCAGCATCTCTTTTAAGATTGGTTTTGGGGACGAAACCTGAGCTTGTCAGTTGGATTGGATCAGTAACAAACTTCCCATTGGACTTTGATATGCAGGACTGCAGAACTTGAAGACAGAACATGTCATGGTGTGAAGCTCACTTTCAGTCAAGATAACAATGAGTAGCACCCAATTCAACAGTTCTTAGGTTTAATGTTTGTGGAAAATGTCCTGCTGCTCTAGATGTTATCCAGTATTTGTAGCCTCATCATTAAGATCAGCTGATCATGTTACACCACCCTTCACTACCTGCTACAGCTGCAGGTAATGTGATGTGAACTGCTGCTACTGACTCTAACACACTTCATGAGAGCCTGAGCTGATAGTGACCTACACAATTTATAGCTGCTTGCGCTGCTTTGAGTCAGCCTATTCCAACTTGCTTGGTAGTACTATTTTAAATGTTAATGTCAGGAAGAAAAGACAAGGAGGTAATCCACTGCTGACAGAATAAAATAATTATTTTTATTAGAGCACTTTAAATACCAGGTGAGCTATACATGGAGTAAAGCAGGAAGGGTACATGCAACCTCATACGTTTGGCATGAGAACTGTGCTACTAGCCACAAAATTACATTATGGGAAAAGAGAATATGTAATGCTGCCTGATTTTGTTAAAGTAAGCATTTCACCACTTAAGAAGATTCCTCATTCTCTGATGGAGAAAAGTATCCTTTCCCTTTAAAAGTGCATCTTCTGTAATAGCCAAATATCATAAAATTTCCATGCTAAGGAAGAATCATTCTTGTATGTGACAATAAATGCAGACAAGTAAATGTTGTGGTTTCTTCACAGCACTGAGGTGAATTAGTTACAAAAGGAAAGTAAATAAATAAGGATGCTAGCAAACCTTGGCCATCTATCTGAGGTGCCCAAGTCAAAGGTCCACTCAATGAAAAGAGACAGGCATCTGTAAAAGAAATTTTGCATATTGCCAGCAGACAGTTCATGTCATTTATTTCTTTTTGCTTACTCTACAGAGATCTCAAGTTCACTGGGTTCTTCCTCAATTAGGTGCTTCTCTTGGGTAAGAGGTGAGAGGGTATAGAGCCTCCCTGTAAGCTTGCTCTGATTCACCCAGAGCTGCCAGAGACCTGATTTCCTGATGCTGCAGGACTTTGTCCCAAACTGCTGCAACACGACAGCATGCTTCTGGAGGAAGGAGATTCTTCTCTTCATAGTGCTCACAGTAATAAACAAATAAAAAGCCAAACCCAAACCTGTAACAACAGGCGTTAAATACTTCTTCATCTTTTTTTCTTCTATTATTTGCAAAAAGACTTAAAAAAATTGCACTGAAATCTTTGAAATTCAGAACACATCCTTTGAAATCTTGTCTTTAAATGGCATTCAAAGCTTCTACTTAGCTTTTGATTTTTCTGGTACATAATTTAAAGTGATCAGTGATACATACTTTGTCATCTTCAGTATGTACCTTTCTAGTATCAGAACAAAAAAAAAAAAGATTTCCAGGCTGTAGTCAGATTGACCCTGCCTTTATCCTATAGTTGAGAGAAGATTTTAAACCTAGTCCAGTGCTAGCCATGGAAAATGGAAAACAATTAAATGTTGCCTAATTGCATTATCTCCCATTTTTTTAAGTTAATAAAAACATAATCTATTTGTACCTGCCATTTGTCTTAAGAAACAGCAGAAGATAATGAAAATATTTTGCTATCTATTTTCAAATTATAAGCTGTTGTTTCCAAAGAAAGTCAAAACCCATGTATATTATCACATTATTGTTCTCCAGGGACTGCAGTCACTATAGTGATTGTAATTACATGGCTTCATTAACTTTCTACATTCTACCTGTTATGGGGGTTTCACATTAAGAAAATTTGCATATACAGGAAATGAACATCGTTTGCAAAGAGCTAATGTCATTAAACATCTAAGCAGCCTCTCTCAAGTAAACAAGGAATTTTCTCTAGAATATCCTTTTAGTGTTTAAAACCAATGCAGTCACAACTGTCACTTTACAGAAAAACATATAAAAAGCATTTAGAGTAAGCAACAACCATCTTAACAAAACTGCTTTAAAACTGGAAACAAATCACTCTTACAATTATTATAATGCATAATCAGGTGTAATAGCCTTCTGTCAGATTAATACTAGCTCATGTTAAGACAGAGTATGTGTGCTTATGATATACTGCAACCAGTGACCTATATTTAAATAGAACATGCAATGAGAACTTTAATTTTCTAATCTGTAATTGACTAATTTCTGCTATCAATGGATTATATATAAAAATAACTTTCCATTTTTACTTATAAGTTATAAAAAACTATAACAGAACAGAACACTGTGCAGTATTAGTGGGAACACAAATATTTTGTAGTCTGTCACATTTTCCTCTCATGGGCTTGGTGCAAGCCCACCAGTGCCAAAAGTGTGTGTGGGGGAATTGTGGGTGTTTGTTTCTTTGCTTGAGCCAGTTTTGACTGAGAATACCTATCTGCTGACTTCAGTAGGTACAAGGTTTTAGAAACTGTTTGTGATCTGAAGCCTTTTGCCTTGTCCAGAACTCTTACTGTAGCATTACATTTTAATGTAATAGTCCATGTGTGCCTATGTGTTTTGAAGAGTCTGACCTGATTCTGATTTAATACCATTCTATTTTGTGAGTGCCTCTAACACTCTTCTCATAGTTGTCTCTTGTCTTGACTGTGATGATCACACTTCTGAGACTTTTCACTGTATACCAGCCCAGGGGATAGCATAGGTTCAGAGGCATCAGGAAATTAGAATTAAGAAACCCCAGATCTCTTCTTTCCTTAGCCCAGGATATACATGTAAGATTGTTCAACAATGGCCAGATTATACGCAATAGTAAAGTCATCCTTCTGAATGATGTACTTACTGTTTTCTCTAGGACACCTTCCACCACACCAGGTTTCTCACCTCCAACTAGGTCATGAGCTCCTTGGGGATAGAGTGAGATGGAAATGGGCTAAGCAAAGTGTTCATGCCTCAAGAGATACAGTATGAGGAGTTATGGGTGAGAGATGAAGTCCCCAGTATTCAAACCCTTCTTCCAAAGAACATAAGATAACCAATACATAACTTTTTGAGTTTAGACATTCTTACCTTGCTCACCTATCTTTTTCATTTCAGGATTGTCAGTTATTTCTCATCTGTTAACTCATTGGGTTTTGTATGTCATTCCATGTTTTCCAGTTGATGCAACCAAGTTATTTTCACTGGTTGAATGAAGTTTCTTTCAAGTCGAGTCGATTTCTTGTTTGCAACAGTTCATATTAATGGCTTTTCCTACACTTATAAAATGTCATTTCCTTTTGCAATATATTCTTCAGTGTACACGATGTTGTATAGAAATAACTCTTCAACTGCATATTACAAGCATTCACTGTACGAAAAAATGTTGGTTTCTTGGACTGCAACTATTAATTTGATCTTTGTCACTGGAAGTTTATGGCGCAAAACCTTCCTTTTCTGTCTCAGTTAACTAATTTTTCTTCTCTACATCTTGCTTTGGTTTATTCCCTTACTTAGGAAATATTTATTTCCCCAACCACCCCCTCCCCCCCTTCTCAGCAGTTATATTCCTTTCCTCTAACAGCTGCTCTTAAGGAATTTCAGTGCTGTATAGTTATTTGTGAGAGCTAGACTGTTTTACTCTCTTGGTACCTGCTGTCTTTACTTGAAGCCTCTAAACCAGTAATTGGTAACAAGTTTCTCTCAGTGGGTTTTACACACAGCTGCAAGGCAGAAAATAAACAGTTCTTTCAAGTCTACACTCTTAGGATTACAGCTGTATATTAATGACTTTCCCAGCTTGCTAATGCAAATTTTAAAGAGATATCATCCATTTCTATTAACAGATTTTTAAAAGCTTTTCCACAGTTGAGGCAGGACTTTGTAATGACAACTGTTAAATATGACAGCAGAACAATATTCTTCCTAATTAAAGTATCTTTCTTAATTAAACTAGTCACTGGTATGTAAGTTTAACTTTTCATCAAACAATAGATCACAGTCTCAAATTTTTTTACTTACTATTATTACTTTCAATATTTTGGCAAGAATGCCCTATGTATGTCACTCGCAAATACTTCAATGCTTAAAAAACCACACAAAACAGCAGGAAAAATATTAAAGTATGATTAGTTTTGTTCATGCTTTTTGAAGAGAAATTCTCAAGTATGATTAGCATTTAGGTGGAATACTTTTGCTTTTACTAAATGATAAACATGTTGGTAACAACAAAAATATGAAAGTCAAAAAGCAGTCTTCAGCTGAAATGTGCTGTTCTTTTCCTTTTATATCTTTGACAAAAAAAGATCAATTTTTTTTGGAAAGTGGAGGAAGGGAGAAATAAATGTTTATTCAGCTATTCCAGTCTTAATAAGCCAGGTCATGATTTAATACACAAAAAGATATGTGTTTTGCTGAAAATATGACATATGAAAAAACTCTCTGTGTATGGGTATATATATAGGAGAAAAATAAAGTTAAATTGAATTTATACGCCTTTTGCAATTAATCTTGAGATTTTTTTTTTTGCCTTCTAAAGAAACGTTTTCAAGAGGTTTCACTGAATTTTCTCTCAAGCTATTCCAGTATTGGCATCTAGGGTTTTTTGGGTTGTTTGTTTTTTTTTTTTTTTTTCACAGAATAAAATAGTAATAAAAGCTCTTGTTGTTTAAGCTTTTTATGTGACTGTTTCATCTCCTAACAATACTTCAAAAGCTTATTTAACAGGTTCAAAAAATATCTGCAATGTTGTTTGGACAGGTATGCACATCAAACTACTAAAGGCCTGGGATATTGGAGAAATAACACGATTATTCCAACCACAAATACAGTAGCAGGAAAAAAATTATTCACTTTTATTGATTTTTAATGCTACATATTGTGGCTGTTCAGCAAAAAGGGATAACCTCTCAAGTTAGGAGGTAGTAGCACTGCTGCTACCTCCTGCATTTGTCTGTTCCTACCACTGCAGCAAAGTGGTGAGGGTCATGTGGAATTGAGTTTGGGCTCTCATTCTGTCACGCTCACTCATGTCATGTCTATAAAACAACTCTGCATTGTTTAATAGACCAAACCTCTGTGCTCCAGGACATTTTGTAAATACTTGGGAAATAAGTTCAAATATTTTGTCTTCCTATGACAAGAAAACGAAGGGGAAACCAGCTGGTAGCAGCAAGGCACATCTGTTACTGACTGACAGGAAGACAAGGCCAAGATATGAGAAATCGAGAGCGCTAGAATCTTTTCACACAATAGCTTTGTATTAGCCTAAACCTGGAATTCATTTCTAAGCAGGGCATGCAACACGGGGAGAAAAGCTATATAAGTTAAAACTTAAACAGGGAAAGTTCAGGTTAGATATAAGGAAGAAGTTCTTTACTGTGAGGGTGGTGAGGCACCGGAACAGGTTGCTCAAAGAAGTATAAATGCTCCATCCCTGGCAGTGTTCAAGGCCAGGTTGGACAGAGCCTTGGGTGACATGGTCTGGTGTGAAGTGTCCTTGCCCATGACAGGGGGGTTGTAACTAGATCGATCTTAAGGCCATTTTCAACCCAAACCATTTTATAATTCTATGATTATTTTTATGATGCCTGTGTACAGGTAGCTGACTATTAAAATATACCCAACCAGAGCTGCTCCCTTTAACTTCTGTTTATCAAAGCAGGAAAGCGAGATTTAAAATATAAATCAGCTACAGATGTAGAGAGATCAGAATGTGTCTTTATGAATCTTCTGTCATTTAGGTAACTACCAGCTTCTGTACTTCTGTATCAAGAATGCCAGAGACAATCTGGAAACAGGAGCTTACAGGTTTTTTCTTTCTTTTAAAAAGTTGTTTCCATAACTTAAGATGTTATGTGAAATCTTTACTTTCTTGCCTTCTTTAAGGGAGAATAACTTATTTTACTCTTTAGGTTGAAGATGTAATAGTCACAGACCAGTTGAGGTAGTAGAAGCGAGATTTCCCGGAGTGTGGGGTGAAAAGTATGTTCTTTATAGACCCCATTCAGTGAAGTGTGTTATGCAGGGGCATTATTTTGTACTTCTGTATTAGTTTCAAGCTGCAGATACTGGGGTTTTGTTGTTTTCTGGTTGTTTTTTTTTTTTTTTATTTTTTTATTTTCAAACAAAGCAGTATTCTTTTAAGTACAAACTGGATGAAATAAATGGCAACAAATAATTGTGTGAGCCCCTACTTTCTAAATGCAAATTCTAATTACAGGGTTCTTGGGATAGTGCAGTCTATATTTTTAAAAATTGCAAGCATCAGAATGGTGACAAATAGAAACCTGGACAGAAAGCACCATGGTATCTTTCTTTCCTGAGCAGTGCGCTCTTCCTTTTAATATTGATTGCTGGCTTGACTTCGCCAACAAAGATTTTGGAAGGGTTTTACCCATGCACACTGCAATCGTGAACAGGACGAAAAGGGCAATGTGGGATAGGCAGGTCCGAGTGAAAAAGGGCTGTTTGGTCATACATGATGTTGCCGAACAAGACTGTCATCTCCTGGGTCAGTTTAAAGCGACCAAATGTCCTGAACCGCCTGCATGCAGGGTTGGGTCTGCGGCTCCCAGTGCACCTTTATCATCTGCTGTTTCGTCCCTCGCCTGTAGCTACGGAGCTGTGCGAGTGTGAGGAAACCCTTCGAGCCTGCGCAGAGGATGTTTTAGGTGAGGCGCAGCGTGCGCGGAACTGCCCGCACCCGTTACACCTGAGGTTTAGACGTAGCGATACCGCAGCATCGCCGGCGCCTCGGTGGGTTAGCGATAGCCGGCTTCCCGCCTCCACGGGGCGGCCCTGGTGCGGAGCGCCACTCGTGGTCGGGACTGCAGGGGTGGACGGATGCAGCTCAGCCTCTCCGCCGTCGCGTACCGCATGATCGTGAGGCACCCGGCGCTAAATCATTTCAACCCTGCTCACTAGCCTTCGGGCAACCATCCTAGGAGAAGGAAAACTCTTAACTTCAAACCCGGGCAGATGGAGCTCGTCTGACCTTGCAAGGGCTTTCCATCTAGAGAAGGGCACTCTAATCAAACCTACGACCTGAGGACTTTGCTGTCACCGTCCTAGTTATCTGTGCCCTTTTAACATTAATTACAAGGTAAAAGGCATCTGACAGTTTACAGATTCGGAACACAATCAGCTTGACCATATTATATGTTGTTGTCTACAAAAAAGATCTCAATGCTGTTTAACAAATGGCTTTTTTCCTCTCTTTTCATTAGAGCTCCTTGTTGCCATTCAATCTTGATTTTAGAAATTAAAGCTAACAAACAGATTGAAAGAATCCAGAGAACGACAGCATGGGGCACAGTCTGAAAGCCACAACTAACAGCATGAGGCAAAGCGAACCTCAAGCTATTTCAGCTCTAAGAGAAGGAAGTGGGAGAAAAAAAAGCATTTGCAGGAAAACTCAATTACAACAACCCACAGCTATGGTGAGGCACTTGTGAATGTCGACAGTAAAGCTTTTTCTGCTTAATGCTTTAATTAAATACCTAGAAGCCAACTCTTCTCCTCAGTCAGTGTCAGAGCAGTACTTCTCTGTGGATAAATGTTTACAGCAAAAGCTCTGCTGAGGGTTTCAGCAAACAAGTCTCAGAGAACTGAGAAGGCTTTCAGCTGAGGCACTTGAGATCAAGAAAGCACCAGTGATTAGAAACTAGCAGTACAATAACAGGACGATTTAATCCACCCAAATGTCAGTCGCTGGTTTACAAGTTGGCAATCCCATCTTCATCTGCAGACAAAAGGGCACTGGTTAGTCATCTGTTTAATTCTCTTGCTGCAGCATGTCATTTGGATGTTGAAGGAAAATCCCTTGATTCAGTCTGCCATTTCTGACAGTCTCCCTCTAGACCACATTAATAAGCTTTTTAGAGAAGTGAATGCAGAATAATCAGCAGGCAGCCTGCACTCAAAATGGAGACAGAACAGACAGCAGAATTGCCTTCTTCCCTTTGTAGTTCTGGTGCATAGGTGACCCTTCTCTCACAGAGCAGCAAATGATTTAGACTAAGATTGCCTTTGAAGACCACAATGTAATTAACCATTTTATGCATGTGATGTCTGCCTAGCTTCAAAACCTGATGCTTTGCAGCAGAAAAAAATCAGCTGCATTTGAGTTAGATTTATGAAACATGCTAACAATACAGCAGACAGATAGAAAGGCTGCCTGGCATCCTGGAATACCTGGGGAATTTCACTCACAAAACAAACATGCTGCTCTTTAACGTAGGCTCACATCTCATTATAAAATCACAAGTGAAATGAGACACACTTCGTCTTTGTAACTGTGTTGCCAGGAGGCAGGTAAGCGTTGTGCTACAGACAGTCCCGCTAAGATCTGCATGATTTTAACACATTTTGAAAGCAAATAATTTGTTAGATAATGTGGGTCTTGCTGGGGATATTTCCTGTTTCTCTCTATTAATAATTTCTCTATTGCCAGCTGTAAATTGAAATTGTCAATAGCTTTGTTTAACCTATTGCTCACTGGATGTTTCAATGTGCAGCTGGAAAACAAACTACTTCAGAGTATCCTTATTTTCTTTTGGGAAGGATTTGCTGGTAAAGCATTACTAAACACTGAAAATGAAATATCAGAAACCTTCGAGCCCTGAAAATTCTTTTTTTTTTTCACTTGGAGCTGAAGGAAGTAAGCACCATTGAAAATCAAGCTCAAGATATGCAAACACTGACAAGGAAAAGAAGGTTAAAAGGAGAAGGAAAGAAATGTAATCCTGTGTGATGTGGTAGGATGTAGGTAAGGCTCAGGGAGGATTTTGTCAAGCAGAAAATTGACAAAACCTGCTATTAATTATTGTGCTGATGTTATCAGTGGCATTACCATAATCAAAAAGTGAGGCGTGAGCATAATTCATGAGGTGCTAGGTAGCTTGAGGGTTAAATCACTTATTCTCAAGGGAGATTTTAACAAAAACCATAATTAACAGTAAGAGAGCACAAGAATTCTTTTATATAGCTCATGTAGTCAGTAATATCTCAGTAACAAATCCAGACATACTGGCCTGTTTGTGTGTGAAGGAACAGAGGAGGATGGAAGGAGACCTTATTTGTAAGATGCAGCTAACAGGAAATAAGATGGGATCAGGCTTAAACAACTTTTTGTTATAGAGAAGAAGCTAGGGTGTCTTTTAAAAAACAATATTCTTGGCACTTTGCAGAAACATACTTAGCGTAAAGCCCCTTCCAGGAAGACCTTGTATCCTAAAGTACGTACCAAAACGAAGTGATGAATTGAATGATTTTATGGAGTAACTTTTTATTTGTTTTTTCCTTTAGAGAGACAGAGGATAAAACATGGCAGCAAAGACCAAGACAAGTAAACACCTCTGCTGTAGAACATCTTCATCCCCAATAGGATCTTCAAGAGAAAAGGTAGAAAAGAAATTAAAAACAAGACAAGATCATCAGCTTAACCATGTAACTTTGCCTTGAAAATTTAAACTATTAAAGAAGCTGAGACAAACTCAATATTTACAGTAGCTGCATGTTAACAACTCAACATTTACCGTTATAGGCAAAGTTGAATAAGTAATGACGAAAATGTTTGCAAATGTTACTTTGAAGAAAAACATTTTAACTTTGATTCACAACAGATATTATTCACACACTACAAACATTCATGCAAGCAAATCGTGTTTATGGTGGTATTGTAATCTCTCAGGCCAAAAACTATCTATCTGCATTATTATTCACTCTAGAGAAAGTCATATGGCACTGTTTAAAGCTCCTGGTTATTGTGAGATCCAAAGCAAGAGAAATCGGCAGTAACAATGATGTGGCTAGTGATATAAGATGAGCAATAGATTGAGTGGGGTATTTAAGAATTAGAAGATCTGAAGACTTTTTTGTTTAGTGCTCCTGTTTTTGTTGTCAGAATAAAAGCCGAATGACACACACTGGCTGGATTCTTGGTCTCTTTACAACTTAAAGCCCATGAAAATCCTTCTCCCAGGAGAAGTCCAGGAGCAGTTGCCAATGAAGACAGTGGGTATTGCCCCATCAGTAAGCAGAAAGTATTTGTTAATACCCTGTTAGAAAACTCTGGCTCTGAGTAATTTTGCCAAATTGAACTGTAATAAAGTTCTCAATTTTCAAGGAAATCTTGTAGAAAAATTATAATGCTCCTAGTGAAAAACAGTATTGGAAGACTGGAGACTTAAACCTTTTGTGATTCTTATGTGTGAATGCCTGTAGATTTTCAAGAGCTGCAACACATAGTAATGGGTGAATTGTCATAAATCTCATAATATTCTGGTCCATGCAACAACATTACTTGGCAAATTAAATGTTGAAAATGAAGAATAAATATTAAAGGGAGACCATGGAATAATATAGGAAACGCCTATGTAACAGAGCTAAACGTGAATTTGAACAGTGAAGAAAGTAAGGTTACTTATGATTCTAATCTGCTGAAAGAAGTTGTAGGAATGATTGGTTTTGTATCAAATCAAACTTGTCAGCAGCTGTGGCCAACCTTTCAAACTAAAAATATTTTATACTTCTTGAAATTCAGCTATGATCTCTTGAATATTTATAAATCATTTTTGTTACCGGTTTTAAAACTAACACCAGTAAAGTGGCTCTGATTAGTCAATATCCACATTCTCTTGGAAACTTTGTACTTGTCCTTCAATAATAAAAATACTCTTATCTGTCTGAACAAAAGCATAATCTCTAGGCCTATTTCTTGGGTTAGAAAGAGCTAGTTGGGTTTTGCTGGTTTGGACTCAAAATGACCAACCGCACAAGTGTCTGTGTGGTGTTCTCTGATGTGGCATCTTAGAAGGAGAGACCAAACAGGTTATGCAACATAATTAACATACTTAATCACACTGGTGACAAATGAGATACATTTGATTTGTATAAGAAAGATGAAAGCTAGCAAAGCTATGAAAAGAAAGACTACTAAACAAGAAAACCTTTCAAGGAGTCAGTCTTAGGTAGGTAGATAACCTCTAAACCAACATGTAGTGTATTTGTTGCGGTGAAATGCTGGTTTTAGAGCATCAATAGAGAACAGTTAGGAGTGGTGTAGTACAGCCACTGAGGGAGAAATATTTTGGAATTTAAGGCCAAACCAGACCAAACCCACACCATTTTTCATGGGCTACTACTAAACTATTTTGAAATGAACGCTTCTCTTCCATCTCACAGCTCCCCAGGCTGTTACTAAAATTACAGAGGTCACTGGAGCAGGCCCCTCTCCATAATTATGATATGGTTGTATTTTCAGGTCTCTTTAGTCAGTTGATTACAGCAGTTTGGAATGATAGAAACCACTGAGACAACTGCAAAATTGAATTTGCTTTAGAGGCATATACCTCAAGTTAAATTAATTTTTTTGCACTTACCAATAATGTAAAAGACAGTACTGAGAGCCTGGAATATTGTATGACTCAAGAGCCATTTTTAACTTCAGGAGACTAAACCAGCAAAGCATAAAAATTTAGTCTCTTTGCTTCATTTCTGCTTTCTTTGTTGCATACAAGTTTAAATAAGAAACCATAAATACTGTTCCTGAAATAAAATCCTCACACAAAAAAAGCCTCTAAGTCTTTGTTAAGTCTAATATCTGCACACAGTCATATGACTATTCAGAATTATTCACTGAAGCAGCTGTGAATGCATATGAGATGAAAAACTTCTGTCATATGATGAATATAAACCATGCCTCTCTACTTGCTGAATACTTAGAGCCTTAATTCTCTACTTTTTCTCATTATTGTAATTAAAAATGTTTGAATCACCGTCGGCAAAGAGTATTTGCTAAAACATAAATTACTGGCATCTCTTGTATAGGATAAAGCTCACGCGGAGGAGTGAATCTTTTGAACAGGATGGTTAGCTGCTGTCCTTATGGTGACTGTCACTGCCTTCAATGTGACAGTGACTCCCATTGGATTCACCAAGACTCCCTAAAGCATTTTTTGCTGAACTCTTACACCCAGCTGTCCTGTGGTCCTATGTGATCACTCCAGCACATGTGCAATATGTTACTATTGATTATCCTAAACTATGTACAAAACACCTCCTAACTATCCTAGCTATGTGCAAAGGATTGTCCTGTGATCAATTTTTCATTTGCAGGAGCAATTTCTACTGACTAATTACAATTGCATTATCCATTACAGTTTAGTCAGTTCTATGGCCAGAACTGTCTACAGGAGTTTCTGGAACAACAAGGGTCTCTACCCAGGACATTAGTCATGATATTTAAACATGAAAATAGTGCCCAGCAGTTGGACTATACAGTAGAGAAGTTATCTCTGGGAAGCTCTGGGTCTGTCTGAAATTGTCACCTGAAATATCATAAAAATTGGTGAAATGCTTTGTTGTGAAGTTGATTAGGAATCCAGATTATGAACAGCCATGAGTTTAGAATGATCACATTTTTAGCTTTGGCTTGATCACAAATAGAAGAGGAACTATTAAGGAAAACCTAGTTACTTGTCTGGTGTTTTCAGATGTTTTGGTGCAGGGCTTGTACTACACTTTAGGAATAGAAGGCCTGCAAAAATGTCTCTTTATCTTCTTACATCATGACATCCTCTAAACTCTTTGTACTAGAAAAGGAATAAAGCAGGTATACGCAGTTGTCGTGGTTTAAACCCAGCTTGCAATTCAGCCACGCAGCCCTCTCTCACTTTCTCCTCTTCCTCCCCCCACCTCGCTCCCAGGGGGATGGGGAGGAGAATCGAAAGAGTGTAACTCCCATGGGTTGAGATAAGAACAGTCCAGTAACTGAGGTAAAACACAAACAACTACTGCTGCCACCAATAATAATAATGATAAGGGAAATAACAAGAGAAGAGAATACAACCACTCACCACCCTCCTCCGACCGGTACCCAGCCCGACCAGAGCAGTGATCTAACCCTTCCGGGTAACTGCCCCCAGTTTATATAGTGGGCGTGATGTGCTGTGGTATAGAATATCTCCCTGGCCAGTTTGGGTCAGGTGTCCTGTCTCTGCTTCCTCCCCTCCTCCCTGGCAAAGCATGAGACTCAGAAAGTCCTTGGTCAGAGTAAACATTACTGAGCAACAACTAAAAACATCGGTGTTGTCAGTGTTGTTCTCAGACTGAAAGTGAAAAACACAGCACTGTACCAGCTACTAAGAAGGAGAAAAGATGACTGCTACTGCTGAACCTGGGACATGGGTGTAAACATTCTGGGGCTTGGAATGCTTAATTAGACTGTAAAGGAATGGAATAATTATTCATATTTGTAAAAGGAAGCATCCTTCCAAAAGCTGATGGAAAGAGGGGAGAAGTATTAATGAGAATTCTGAATTCTTTTGAATTTGATGTGTTTAAATTAGTCTTTTTTTTCTGAGTTGACTTTAACTTTTGCTTAACTTGCTCTTCTCATGTTTTCACTTTTGAGCAAAATAACTTTTGAAACTGTTTTACAAACCCAGAGTGAGGGAAGGTTAGAAACCAATCTGTTTAGATACAGATAAAGATTAAAGATGTTCAAGAATGTGAGAATGAAATAAAATTTAGATGCCAACAGACTTTTCACAGGAAAGATTATTTTTCAGAAGAGGCCATTTTGAAAGGAAAATGTATCAAAAGTGTTCCCATAGAGACTACTATAGGTAGTTCTTAATAGCTAAATATATACAGCTGACAATGTATTGGTGAAACGAAACATTTACTCACACTTATTTTTCACTAGATACATTGTTGGTATACTACATTTTTTCTGAAATGGATAATAAAAATGCACTAGCCAGGTTTACTGCCATATTTATAGATTCACATATTCTCAGGGTTTAGAGCTATGCTGTAATAGAGAGATGAGCGATATTTGTCTATTAGATTTCAGAGATTTTTTAAATATGCCTATTATAAAACGTCTAATATTGCCTTTGTAACTTCTTTTATTTCTCAATATCATATTTAAAATTACAGGGACAAACTGTTTCAAATAAACTTGTAGAATTTACGTTATTAATTAAAGACTTGGAAACTGTAATATTTTAAATCAAAGTACCTTTGCTCTGGTTCTATACTGAAAGCAGCTCAAAAACACAAGCTAAAGTTTCCCTAGAGGAGAGCCTTGCATTCCTTAAAACCTGAAATAATAATTTGATTAATAATAGAAATTTTTAATCACTTTAAAATGAATCCTGTCCTGCTTTCAAGCTCTCTGGAAAAAATATTGCAAAGCTGTGTATGTTTCCTTATAATTCCTGCCCTATGGGACTCCAAGAGTGTTCATAATTTCAGAGTCAAAATCCAGTAGTTTCAGATTACCTTTTTCCATGAATAGGCCTGACTTGATAGTTAAATTTTACCATATTTATATATTAATTCTTTAAGGAAGTGCTCATTTCAGCTCATGCAGCTGACTAATATTAGAAATTGGTTGCACAAAATCACTCAGCTGCCTTGTCTGATTACTTGTTTGCAATCCAGGTATGCATCCAAACTGAGTTTAGTTTGCTAAAAAGAAGAGCTCTGGATGACTACCACAAATCTTTGTCAGCTGCCTACATTCATGCTGATACAGTACATGTAAATGAGTATATATGAATATTTCAGTCTCTTAACAAAACTAAGTGGTGTTCTGAGCATTAGGAAAGGCTGCAGCTCTTGGATGCAGAAGGAATTTTGCTTATGAAAAGTGAGAAAGTTGCTGTTAACTTGTAGCTGAAGTTAGTTATCAGTGTCCGTAAATCATCACAACTTCCACCCCTGAAAGTGTTCAAAGCCAGGCCACATGGAGCTTTGAGCAATCTGGTCTAGTGGAAGGTGTCCCTGCCCATGGCCAGGGGGCTGGCACCAGATGGTCCTTAAGGTCTGTTCCAGCTGAAACTATTCTGTGATTCTATGATTTCTACATAGCTGACAGTCTCCCCAAAGTAATTTAGGTATTTTTCCCCAAAAAGAGATCTAATGTATACAGTGAAAGGCCAGTTGTAGGGCAGACAACAACCTGAAATTTTCTGACCTTCATCACCAATAAATCCAGGAAATCAAATATTTATCTTTCCAAACACAAATGTTTAATGAATTGCACCAAAAAATTGATTAGCTGAAGTTTATTTGCACTTCAGCTACATTATGGTAATATCTTTAATATCTTTAGTTTTGCTATAGAGACAGAGAGGAATTTGACTGTCAATAAAGACTTTGTGCTGCCTTAAAGAAGTCACTCTTGAGTTAAATTTTGTGATTAAAAGTCTGAATGTACCAGTGGTTCTCTAAAATTGATTCTCTTGTAGTAAATGAATCCTTCTGTATCAGATTCTACTGTGCAGTGTACTGCGTAGTCAGGGTAGGAACTGCTAAAATCCATTTCCAACTTGCATGTGTATAATGTGTCTATCAGGATGTAGTTGTAGGACAGGTTGCAATGGCTGACTAAAGTGCTGGTGGAAAGGGAAAGGAGTGAAAAAGGAAGGCGATTCATGAGCAGCTTTGACAGTTGTCACTTGTAGCAGTACAGGTTTCTTGGCCTTGTCCTAAATAACAGCTATATATTGCTTTAAGTTCACAAGGTGGTCTTCAGGCTGTACTTAATAGCTTTATCTTTTGGACTCGTGCATGTTGTCTCTTCATAACTGGAGAATAGCTGGAGAAAATAATAAACATGGGGAGGGTGAAATAAACCAAAGTAGCTTATATTTTCAATTTTAAAATTTATATAATATGGGTGAAAAATGTCACGATTACAAATTAGTGTAATACAAGTTTGTTTGTCTTTAGCAATACTAAAACCCGAACCGCAATGCTTTAGCTGCAGCTGTGTAGAGCCTCTCGCATGCTTACCTTCAAGCAGACATGTATTAAAATATTTTTAAGGAAGAGACACTGAGTAATGTTAATGACACACTACAATCCAGAAGGTTTTCTACCAACAGTTTCTTTTCATAAGTTGTTTCAGTCATTTCAATAAGACAACTGTCAAGTGAAAACTAGTATCTGTTTTACATAAACATATTCTTGAGGTAATTGCAGTGTGAAACCACATGTTTTCTTAATAATCAGGTTTTCTGTCATGCCATTTACATTGCTGCCTTTGTAGTAAGATTGTAATTTCATTGTAATAGCATTCAGGAACTCATACTAGATGCAATTTTAAGTCTACTTTAACATGAGAAATGAACAGAGCTGAGGTAGAAGTTAGGTTTGAATCACAGCCTTCTGATTTCTATCCAATTTTAAACAGCTTTCTCAACCACTATGCTTGCCTCAGCCATATTATTCATCCCCTTACTGATGGCACAATGCGACCAGTTTTGTTTGTTTTCTTCAGATGAGCAAATAGATTGAGAGCAGGCAATTTCCCTGCTGGTGATCCTACTTATCCCAATAAAGTAGGAAGTACAGCAAAGCTAATATGTGTCTGAGGTTAGTGAGGGTGTTTTCCAGGAGGAAAGTGGGGAATAAGAGATTATGGAAATCTAGAGCTTTCCTAGGTATCACTTAATCACAACAGTGAAAGATGACCGTGTCTCAAGAGATGGAGAAGTGGAGGGAAGCCCATCACTGCGATTGCTGTTGTGGCTCCCAGGAGCAGGTCACTGGTGCTTGCTAAGATCGGAAGGCATGCTGGGCATTAGTGTGAAAGAGGGAGTCATCCTCAGTTATGTCCCATGTGGAAGTATGCTTTTTACGTATATAATTGTATCTATATATGTAGATGTACCTGTCTTGGTATAACAGTGATATACCTATGTATCTTTTGATTAACTATGAGAATTGGCAGAAGCTCTATGGCTCTATGCAGTTCTGCAATGCTGTAATTTTATTTACCTTGAAAGAGTTGGCAGCTATTGGGATATTTATTAGGACCTTCTGGCACTAAGCAAATACAAGCAACTGAAACTGCAGTGACACTAAATTTACATGAACAGCCTTGCCATAAAGTGTAGACCCAGATTTAAGAGGAGGGATAGGAGGTAGAGCAAATAGGGTTGGTTTTTTTTAAGGGAAAATTGTAAGAGGTGGAAGTTGTTTTCAGTCTAAGAAAAGGCTGAGTGAAGATATGATAGCATTTTTTGTATGTATTAATTAAGAACTGATGCAGAGAGGCGAAACCGATGCACCTGTAGGTAAATTGTTCTCCAGCTCTACTGAGGCTAGAATGGGCCTGAATCAAAGCAAAGGAATTGCAAGTTAGACATAGGAAAACCTTTCTAGCCAGGACGTTAGAGAAACACTGGAGGAGAATTGCCTGAGAAGGCTAGAAAACCCCTCTGATGGTGGAGATTCTGTGAACTTCTAAGAATGCTTTAGATGTACTTAATCCTGTGACAGAAAGATGGATTAAATGATCTCTTGAATCACTTTATTTTCTGTTATTCTGTACAGAGGTATCTTGTGAAGCAGTGCTGGTGTATTTAATAAATTCTCTTGCTAGCTCCTTTTGTTCTTTCTAATGACCAAAAAATGCAAAATGCGCAATGTTTTTCAAGCATCTCTTTTATACTTAACTTTTATTTTCCTTCAAAGTGAGGGGGAAATTATTTCTACATAAAAATCTTGCCACATGAAATGGCTCTTGGCAGTTTTTCTTTCCAGTGATTCACTGATTCCCTTCAAGAAAAAACAGTTAGATAAGACTATAAGGATAACCAAAGCAATGTACATAGCAGCAGAGTAAGAGCTAAAATGTCAGGGTGTATAAGTTAAAAGAAAAATCTGGCACAAGGATCTGATACGCATATCTGGTCCCTGCAACTAGTCCATGGTGAGGAGGGAGGCTAAAGGCAAATGAGTTCAGTTTCTGTAGTGCTAGTGAGATCAGAAGTTAAGTTGCAATTGCAGACTTTTTGATAACAAACCAAAAGCCACCCCCCTGCTCTGTCTCTTATTAATACCTGTCCTCCTTGATCATAACATTACAGCACCTTTCCTTTGAATGTTGCTCTCTTTGAGTCATTCACTATTGCATCTTCTGCAAGGAAAAGCAAAATTCCTAACATAATCTTTATTCCATGAAAAGATTACAAAGCAATTTAAAAAAAAAAAAAGAAAAATGTAAGGACCATTTTTCCTATTTCACAGTAGATATGTTGAAACACAGGCTGAAAAAAAGCCTCTAAAACTGTGATTCCTCAACCATTTCTTTTAGTCTACTTTATGATGTAGCTGCAAAGATACTCGTGATAGCCAGCAGAAGGGAGGAGGTGGTGTGAGGCTAGGAATCCCAATGGATATGGAAAAGGATGGGCATACTCCTTCCCTTCACAGTGGCCACAAATAAGCTTAAAATAGGGAATTAAAAATTAAAATTACTGCATTAGTCCACCCTTCTAACTGCTGAGTTACAGAAATAGAAAGACAACCTGATCTCTTAGCCTCCAGACTGCCAAATTTTCTTTAAAAAATACCCAAACAACAAACCAAGCAAACAAAACCCCAGCACAACCATATCTACTTTTTTTATTTCCTTCAAATATAATTCCCTAATTATAAAATGTCCTGTCAGCCTTGAATAATGATAAACACTAAAAAAATTCAGATAGATCACTGCTAAACACCATGTTCCAGCCATCTTTATTCTGTAGCCTAGCATTAGGAAATATTTTGTATGATCTAGACACTTTCTTCTAGCATGTCACCTGTTTTCCTGCCAGTCTCTTTGACCTGGATGATTGAGCTCTAATAACTCAGAGATATCCTCATGGTACTGCACTAAACATGACTGCTTTAGTCAGATAACAGCATGTAAACCCAGTATTTTTAAATGGTCAAGTAGTGAATTGTTGGTCGTATCTCTGTCCTCCATAAAATCATAATATTCAGTTTAATGACCACTAAAGCAGTAGTTATAAAATTGAGCGCTTCTGTATCATCGCAAATACACGCATATATGTATATATCTACACAGATTTTGTCATTTTCCCAGCCTTTGATGTGTAGCTCTAGTGTCCTAGTCTCTTGCTCTGATCTTCCCAGCTGGCACTTAATGAAAATACAAACAGCAGAAGACTTGGATTAAAATGCCAATTTCATTATTGCCAGTTTTATTGGACATAATTGAATAAATCTTCCCCTCCCTGAAAAGCTTCTAGATTTCTACATACAGTACTGATTAAGAAATTACCAGTAAGGCTGTATTGTACTCAATTACTAGCAAGACTGTACTTTGCAAAAAACTTTTGTCTTATTTCCAGTCTGAGTTAGTCTTCCATAACTGAAATGCTTTTTTATTTTTATTTTTTTCCCATCATTCTTCTTGCCTGGCCAATTGCATGCTACTAAGTGAGATATTTTACACAAATTTATTATTACTATCTTTAAGCTACCTTCATCAACAACCACACTGAGACCAATAAAATTTACTTTACCATAAGGCCACAGTGATATGCATTAATTCTATTAATCCTTATTTAGTTATTGGATTCTATATTAACCATACTATTGACTTTCTCTAGATCCGCATCATGCTTAAAAGCTTGTAATTCCCTGGATTATCTCATTTACTTCTAAAAATGTCCTTAGGTTTTTCTAAGTCCTCTGAAAGCTGCCATAGTTTCCCAACCAACTGAGAAAAGGAAGTACATATGTCTCCCAGCCAGCTCTTCTAAAAGAACTGGATACAAATTACACAGAATTGCAAATATCAAATTATGAACCTTAGTATCAGCTCATTAATGTCATTCTAATTATTCTTGATGTGGAAATATTTAATAGTTTCAGTTATACCCAACATCTGTGTCTTCCCAGATACACAACAGAAGTGCTTATTGATCTCTTTTTAATTAACTGTTACCAAAGCCAACATTTCCCTCTAGTAATGAATCACTATCAGAATTCCTGCAGCTTTGGCATACTCAGGAAAAAGCCTTATTGCTTTTATTCCTAACAATATTGGCAGTACCTTGTTCTTTGTGTCTGTTTTTCTTGATTGAACTCCTACATTCTTAACCTCTGGCTTATAGTCAATATTACTGGGGTTTCATGCAATTCTGACTTTGTCTGCTTGGTGTTTTAATTATAATGATATTCCTTCTGAAGAAAGGTGGCGGCTTTTTTCAAACAGGATTCATGATTGAAGAAATATTCTCAATTAGCAGTCATAGTTTTCTGCACTTCTCCTCCCTCCCCTGATGAGCTTATGCCTTCTAATTGAATTGATTTATTTTAAAGCTGAAAATACAATGGTTTGGATGTTAATCATGCTTCCAGATAACAGGATAAACTATCATGTTTTCTTGTACAAAAAGTTAGTGATTTTTCAGTTTGTGACCTGTTGTTTTTCGTATGGTAAGGTGACTTCTTAAAGAATCTGCTTGTGCCAGAGATATTTTTGTCTCTAAACACTATATAGATAGCACTACGTCTTCCCTCCTGTGTTCATATGTGTTACTCAGAATTTAGTTGTTCATGATAATGTTGATTTTTCACCCCTCCTGTGTTGTTACACATGGCTGCAATCATCTTGGGATTTTTATTTGATTCAGTAGATAGTAGTAGACACCTATTAGTAAACTACCTAGTATTTATATGATACAGTACTTATTTCATAAGCATTTGGGATCCTGTTTCTCTTCAGCTGTCAGGAACAGTGTAATTTTTGATATAAATTGCCATTTTCCATTCTTTTTTTTTTAATTGCTCTCGCATAAATATATTAGAACAATTATTATTATTATGAATTATTATTTAACAACCCAAGAATTAGACTTGTCACACCAGCTTTCAGTAGCACCACCTAGGCTTTCTCATTTATAGCCCAAGCTCCAAGTGTCATTGTACCAACCAATAAATTACCTCTTTCTTATTCTCTAGTGTCAATGTGAGTTCAGGGTGCTGAAGACTTTATACATCCAGCATTAGTCTGCATTAGCAGTGACAACAGGATAGAGTACTACTGATTATGCCAGCACTTGCACTGGGACAGTCTCTGCTAAAACTGTAGAATGTACAGCTGGTGATGTTGAATCACTGTGGATATAAGATGTGTTTGGATTAATCCAATTGTGGAGCTGTTCTGCAAAAAATGAGGATAGCCTTTTTATGATGACTGCCGGCCAAACTGCATCACACCTCCCTGTCATTTCTAGAAGTACAAGAAGTAATAATTTCATTAAATGTTCTGATTCTAATGAAAAGACATGTTTAAAATGTTTCCAACCATACCGGTTGCTTGACCCACTTTCTGAATGACTGCATCCTCTAATGGGGTAAACCACACTGACTTTCAAAGCAGCCAGTTTATTTTTACATTGTTTATATCCTCCTAGTCCTTATTAAGCGCAATACAACAGCTCATTCTTGACAGTAAAACAAGCATAGTTTTGCTGAATGTAGATTACAGGGAGGTGTGAAAATCCAATAAGTACTTTATATGATTCATCTCAACTCTGGGCTAATGAAAAGTACGTACATAGCTGTAAATATTAACGGTGCAAATGAGAAATGAATTTTAATGGAATCATAGAGAATGTATTCAACTTTAAGCCCAGAAAAAAAGTATAGTACTTTATTAATTTATTTATTTATTTTTGTTTGCTTGTTTGGGGTTTGTTGTTGTTGTCTGCTTGGGGCTTGGGTTTTTGGGTGTTCTGGGGGTTTTGTTTGTTTATTTGTTTGTTTTTCTTATGTTGTGAAGCCATCTCTTTTTTCCAATGCTTTGTGGAGGAGTAACATTTTGAACAATGAAAGCGAGATGAAGCATGCACCTAACAGTGATGTTACATCTTTTCAAACAGGTAATTCTCTAATGGACCAATGAAAGCCAACGATGACAAGTTGTGGTCAACAGTCCTTGAATGTGCTGATGGTTCTGCTTTCATTACTCTTGTCAGCAGGTAACTTTCATACTTTGAATTTGTCTTTCATCAGTGTGTGCCACTGGGAAAAATTAGTTGAAACTTAGTACTGGGTTCCTATAAAACAAACAAGATTGTTAACTAAGTAATACATAAATAAAGCCTGTTTGTATTTAAGAACAGGAAGCTGAAATTTGAAATGCAATTGAAAATTAAGTTTAGGAAGGAAAAGTTGGTGGGACACTGACATGGTAAAGCAGACTGAAAATTTAAAAGAACCACTTCTGATATGCTAGTTTTTCTGCTCATCTGAAAGAATAAAGCAACCTCAACACTACCGTACTATTCATTTGTTTTGCTAAATAACAATCTATTGGAAGCAGAGCAAGGTGATTTTATACATACGCATTCAGGAGTATGCAACCATGTGAAGGACTGAACTTGGAACTTTGGCGGTGCTTGAGATTAATACATTTTGTATACAATGTAACTTGTAATACATTTAGATACAATGTAACAGTTATTGTAATACAATGAAACTTGAAGCTCATTTAGATACTATGTAACGAACAGTGTAATAGCAATACATGTTAATACCATGTAACTTGTAATACATTTAGATACAATGCAACTTAAATAGTATGTATATTTAAAAGAAAATGCATGACAACATGATATGTAAATATTCTTTTCTTGAATCTAAAAAAGTGGATGGGCCAGGGAGCAATTCCAGCAGTTTTTTTTCTGATGCTTAGATCTGCCCTAGATGTTTGCTACTAGCACACAGAAACGATTTGTGCAGAAAACTGTCAGTTGTTAGATTGAGAGTTAGTTGAATACTATGACTATTAGTTGTATTTATTAATCACATATTATTTATGGCATTAAGGTTTTCTGTAATTGAGTGAATATTAAAAAAAATATATTGAAAATAGTCCAAAAAGATTTGATCCTGTGAGGTTTTAATTGTAAGTACAACCTCTTTTATCCTCAATTTTTGATGCACTTTTGATCCCAAAAGTTTCTTTTTCCCATCACTGTTTCTTATTTCCTTCTACTACATTACATACCCAACCACCACACTTAAAACTTTACCAGGTATTATGGTATCTTAAAGTATCCTTGTGCTCCAGAAAAAGATGTTAGTACTTTGTATGCAGGGTTAGATTCTTGTCCATTAGTTCAAGTGTGTGTTTTATTGTCACAGTCTCATCGCTTGTTTGGAAGCATTCAAGTTGATTCTTGCTAATGATAGGTCATTATTTGTCTGTAACTTCCGCACTCCTTTTGATAACTGTTATAATATTATCAACTCAACTAATCTTTAAACACTATTTTCCTTTAGAATCCTTCCACTGATGCCCCTATGTATGGCACTGTATCCCTAGTTGTGTAACTACCCTCGTCCTCTAATAGAAACAGACACAGGGGCTGTACCAGCTTCTGGGTTTTTTTTCCAGGTTAAAGTCAGTTCATAAAGTTATTCCCCTGGTGCATGAATGAAGCCAACTATTCAGGGAAACTCAGTAAATGTATCCCAGTGATCAAACATCACAAAACTTCTCCAGCTGCTCCAATCAGTTTTGTTCATTTCTGTTAAGTTTTTTACCTTTACTATGCTTTATAGGGAACTTCTACTAGAGACCTCCTGAGATCCCACTTCTTCAACCATTTTCCTCAAGATGATATAAATACCTATCTTCCAGTTGAATGGGACACTATGATTACATCCTGTGTACAAATAGAAGTAGTCACCTACCGGTATATATACATACCTTTATATACACACTTATTCCTGATCAAACCCAAGCATAAACCAGTGTTTTGATTTTATTATTTATTTTTTTTTTCTCCTCTTAGAAGAAAAGTACTGTCTCTGAAGTACAATTTTTCTATTTGAAACTGCTGTTTCTATTGGAAGCTATTCTCTCTGGAATGACACGAACATAACTTTCAAACTGAGCTGAAATGCACATCTAATGGCAAGACTCCTTCTGAGTTCTCTAGATTTAGACTTAAGTCTATAAGGTCATGCTTTACTTCCAAGTCTTTGATATACTAAGATTCACAGTCTTAATGCTAAATTTCTAAAATCTGTATGCATGGTTGGAAATTGCACTTAACAATTGGAGGTGTAACTTTCATTCGCTCCACAGACAGAACGAAAGTAAAGGCACGAGTAACAGAAAACATCCCAGAGCAGCTGTTCTCAGATTCCAGTCTCCATTGTGTCAGAAAAGGAGAGAAAGCAGTAGAGTAGAGGTGTGATCACAATGGGGTTGCAGTTTGGCAGCTTTAGCTGTGTGTTTAGGAAAGAAATGCACTTTTCTGACACGGGTAGAATCATCTCGGAGCAGTGACAAACCAGACTGAAAAGATAAGTTTCAGTTCAGAACAGGTAGGCTACGGTTCCATTTTAAAAAGAGATGATATCGGATTGAGAGTACTGAAACTTCAGACTGATTTTATCTCAGTACCATAAATGGTGTGCATTTTTAGGATTTATGAAAACTTACCAGTTGTAATAGCTGCACAGGAATGCATAATACAGAGAGGAGCAGCATGCAGTCATGCCAGATGAATACCCTTTCTGCCCATTAACTCTTAGATTTGCTTTCATTTAATGGATTGAAACACATTCATAAAAACAGGGATGACAGCAAGGCTTATATTAACAAGCAAAAATTGTGAAATTATTTGCACATTACAGTATTTTTTCTTTGAAGTCGGAAATGAATGTCCATATAGCAGAATTAGCAAGAGGATCTCAAATGATTGGCATTGTGTGAAGTAAATTGCATGCAAGTGAATATTTTTGTGGATCCATATGGAAAGCTTATACAGACCAGCCGTTCTGAAAGCCTCGGGGCTTTAAAAATTTAGTAGCTAAATTAAAAATTTAATCAACATTATGCAGATCCCTAACTGTGAACAGAGAGGGAAGTAACAGTTTGGCATGCACTGGCTGTTTACTTTTTAAGGTAGAGTAGATAAATACTAAAATGAGCTTAAATCAGTCATTTGAAGCATGGCAGGCTATTGTCCCCTCAAAATTAGTAGGAACAGATACAGGCATCTATATCACTTACCTGTTTAATAATATTTTTAAAAACTAATATAAGAATTTGCACTTGAAGCTCCACTTCAGAAACAGCTGCCATCTTTGCAACACACAACTTAAGAGCTTTTCAGGTACAATACTTTGACCTGTAGAAATAAGGCTCTTTAATCCTCAGGATTTAAGTAAAGTTATTTTCAGGAAAAATACATTTAAAAAATCTACATTGTCTATTGGGTCTTTGATTCTCAGAGAAGGAAATACAGCAAGTAAAACTACACAGGTTACAATAAACTGATAGTTTTTTTTCACTGTGTACTAGGTCTGGCTGGTGTGGGGTTAATTTTTTTCACAGCAGCCCATATGATGCCATCTTTGAGATTGGTGACCAAAACAGCATTGGTAACACATCAGTAATTTACTTACTGCTGAATAGTCCTTGCACAGGGCCAAAGCTGCTTCTGTTTCTTATTGTGCACCCCAGTGAGAAAGCTGCGGTGGGCAAGAGACTGGCAGGGGACTCAGCTGGCACAGCTGACCCGAACTGGCAGAAGTGATATTCTGTACCATGTAGCAACATGTCAAAAATAAAACTGTGTTGGAGTTTATCAAGAAATTGCTCAGGGACTGGCTTGGCATCCGTCTGCTGGTAGTGAGTGAGTGTTTTGGCATCACTTCTGGGTTGTTTTTCTGTTTGTTTTGGTTTTGTTTTTTGGGTTTTG